>JAQFZP010000100.1:0-63369 GCA_034695745.1 Geophilus truncorum | reverse complement strand
ATGGTGGCATTGTTCGCGGCAGTGTACTTTCGTCCTTCACGTATTTCCCCGATATTACTGTGAGGCACATAGTTCACATTTCGAACATTTCACAAGGAGTTGGATCCAACTCCTTGATTCCACCCAACAATATGAGCCTCAATTTTCGTACTTAACTCGCGCGCGCGCCCTCGTACCCGCTTGCTTCCCTGTTAGGCTAACAAGAGGCTGGAGGATTTTGATCTACCAGCCTCAATTTTGCCAATTTTTTAAATATTTTTAGCAATTGGGTTCAAGGACATTCTGACGTTTGATTTCATGGATCCTCCGCCTTTGGAATCTCTTATTACGGAATTGGGAAAAGGAATGATGAATTTCCTTTTGGAGCCCCCATTTGCCAAAATGCTCATCTTGTTATAAATATTCTAGAACAGTATAAACAATAGACACATTATTTTATTTGTGTTGTCGCATTACAGTTCATTGATTTTATGCAATTTTATTTTACATTTTTTTTCTTTGTTTACATTTTTTGTTTATAGCAAATTTGCTTTTGAAAATTTGTGTGGGGAAGAACTTGTAATCGTATTATGCATTTGATGATTTTATTATTTATAAACTGAGACGATGATACGAAACCACTCGGGGCTCCATTTTACTTTGTCTCCTACCAACATATGTGCATCAAAATGAAAAACTTTTAACATTCTAAACCCACGAGGTAGTTGAACTTAAGAAAAATGTAGCTGCACTTACTGTATGGGGGGGATCCAGTTACTCGTTAGCTTTATCGGTATCACTTACCGTATGTCTTAAGCCAACTTGCCTTAGTCCCCGAACCCTGAATCTGAGAAATACCATTTTAACCTTTTTGAATCTTATTTGCACTTTTACTCCATAACCCTGCAGTACGTTGCTTTTGAGTTCTCATTTGAGTTCAAGTGCAACCGTGCATATTCAGCAAATGGAGAAAGTTTGCTTTCGCAAACAACTTTACAATTCAGATGAGTTGTTGTTGCTTGAGCCCTCTTTAATTTGCTCCCATATGCGAGTGCCACGGCCACGGTTGACATTTACAATCCATTCCTTACTTCAGCGAGACAAATATAAGCTATAGAAGTGTGTAGCTGAAAGACAAGCGAGCCGAGGGTTCGCCTCGCCTTGCGTTGCCTACTCCTTTTACTCGGGGTGTAAGTGTAAGGGATGTCACCTATATGAATGCAAAGTAGCGTGCATGAGCCTCCTTCCTTTCTTTCCTATCATCTTGTGATGGGGTTTTCTTCTCAGCATCGCATGCACGGCAAACGAGAAGAATCTACAAATATATTAAGGAGTCATGCTTGAAAATATTGCACTTAATGCATTGAAATGGCGCCTTTTCTCAACCCCCGCACGCTCAAGTTTGCACAACTACTTTTACTTTGCGTCACCGTTGCTGACTCAACAACGTGAGAAGATATCGGTGCAAAGTCGGCGCTTAAATTTAGATTTGTTTTCTTCCCACTTAAGCGGTAATTAAATTCTAAGAGAACAGATGGTGTTGGTTGGTAAAGGTAGACGAGAATCTTTTTCCCTCTTCATTCGTGCAGCAGCTGTTAATAGCTGCACCGAGAGAAAATCTCATCTCACATTTCGCACTGTTTGCTCTTTTGTTTGTACTCATCTGCCACTTTTTTATGGAAAGTAGAAATTTTCCGAGTGGGTTCGTTTTCTTTTACTTTTTGGATCTTGTTTTCATTAAGTGAAAGCGGAAAGAGTTGTGAAGTTTATGAAAAAGGGAAAATGGAGTGTTTATTAAACGTGCGAAGTTAATTTCGTGTAATTTACTGGTAGATTGATGAAAGATAGTAGGAATAGATTGAAAGTGGTGTAAAAAGGGCGGACCTTTAGTTGTCAACATGTTCCTTATCGTTAACCTCCTTCTGGCCTTCTTAGACAACACTTAATTAACAATTCTCTACTTTGTCAGGCAATTTATCTTCGCTAATCAGACAGGAAATTCGTGTGGCATAGACGTTGCCACCTGATACTTGCGCCAAGTAGGAAATTAAATTGCAGTGTTGAAAAAATTTCTTTTTTGAGGTTTTGGATTTTTGTAGAAAAATTTCTGTTGCAACTTTGTTCTTAGTGTATCAAGTTGGAGTTGGGAGGAAGTTAACTCGGGCTTAATTCAAGTTGCACGGAACATCTGTTATCAGAGAACGTAAATATTTAATCTGTACATGCAATGGAACAATGTCAGATCTCAGATTACGCTTTTACATAATTTTTATTTTTCAAGAAGGAAATTAAAGTAGATTTTTATTTTGTGTGTTTACATAAATGGAGGAAATACGTGCATTTTTATTGTGGTTTGCGAGCGATAACGACATCTGTTGTCTTTCAGCTCGAAAGCGTATCGCAGGAGACAGTTGAGATTATAAAAAAGGAATAAAAGTTGAACATTTTTTCTGATTTCTATGCATTTTGTACACATGTGTGCCTTCAACCGCTACGTATTTTAGGAAATGTTACAGATACATTTTTTTGTTAAAGTAGAGATAAAATTGGTTACCAAAGATTTATAACTCTGTGAAGGAAAAGATGTTTTTATTCGCAGAACTAGATTATACTGCGGTGAATCAGCAACTTTTATATTAAAGTCGGGTTGAGATTTTTTTTCTTGGTGAGAAGTTTTTCAAGTTGTAGTAAGATGTAGTTAGTCATATTTTTGTGTATAAAATATTATGCGTGTCATTATTCGTCATTTAAATTATCTCTTCAAATTTCATTAGTTCTCACAAATGGGAAGAAAAAATTGAAAGAAAAAGAGATGTTTGAGATGGAGCCAAATGAAATAACGTAATACATTGGCCAGTCACCAAATTTACTTTTAGTATACAGCTTGACCCTAGTATCGCATGAATCCATGAAGTAAGAAAAAAAGGCAGAGCGTAGTGAGCTGATAAAAGATAGCAGAATGGGAATGGCAGTACCCGGAGAAATGGTTTCTATGTCCACCAATTCCCATCTCACACTTTAATCAGATCAAGAGGGCGGATTGCAGACAATTTCCCCAGCTGGTCCTGATGGGCAAACGGCTGCAATTAAAATGACTGCAACGGCCAGAAAGGCTTTTGAAAGCTCCAAGTCAACAAGAGAATTGCAGAAATTGCTTCGGCTTGAGGAAAGGGATAGTTAGGGATATACGGTGGAAGGAGAAGGGGAAATTTACAAGGAAAAATAAGTTTTCCTTCGGGATTATTTATATCTTTGGAGCTCGTCTGTGCAAACGGCCGGTAGCAGGTGGTCAGAAATCCCGCCTTGAATTGCGCTTTTCACACCTTACACGAGTGGTAAAATTTTATTTTATTAACGTTTCTCGACGACGGAAACTCGTGCGCCCGAATCGGAATTACTTGATCAACAAAGTGGTATTCGGCGACGGGGTGGACGTATTTATTTTGTGCGTGCCGCGGAGATTTGTTTCTCGCTCCACTTAATTCCCGGTTGACGATTCGTCTGGATTTGTGCAAATTTGGGAATTATTCAAACGCGTCTGCATTTATCATTGGGAAAAAGCTTTGATGGCTTTTTGCTATGTCTTTCACGTGTGCACTGAGTAAAACGTCGTTGGTGAAACGAGCTCGCAAGCAGAGAGAGGATACTTGGGGTTCTTTCAAGATGATGTGATTGGAACGCGCATTCATTTCCTCCTTTCTTTGGGTTTCTTCTTTCCGAATTGTTTTCGCTGCCATTTCTCAAACAGACTCGCAACATCCATTTCTCTTATTGACACGTGTTCACGTGACACATTCTTGTCGATGGTTTCGCGTGCCTGTTAAAAAGCAAACCAACGAAAGAAGTCGATTTCCTTTTTTTTAAGTGTGCCAACAAAAAAGAAAAAAAAGGTAAAAAGAAAGGAAAAAGTTAGCTCTTTGTTTAATTAACACCACTATTCATTGCAGTCAATAAAGTAAATACGAATTATTTCCGAATGAGTCACCATCCAATTCTTCTAAGTGAAGGCAGCCTAACTTTCTTCTTTATTGCACTCAGAATGGCTCTTCTCGTCATTGGTAGACCAAAATCAGACTTGGGAAATTAAAAAATTCATTTTAGTGAGATTCAACTTAAAATTTTAATTGTTTTTCACCAAAATCGGATTAATATTTATTTTTCATTAAAAAACCTCAAAAAAATTAAAAAAATTTTATCATCTGGGATTATTTTCTTATAATCCCTGCATGGGCTCACATTCGGTTGGAAGTTGATTCCAAATAAAGAATGCATGCATTGGATTTACGCACTGCTGAGAAATGAAGTCGAGGCGAGGGATTAGTTGGCAATAAAAGAATGCGAAGAAGACAGTGTTCGCAATCCTCTATGTATTTATATTTATACTGTTTTAAATCTAGTGCGCGTATTAAAAATATTTAAAAGAAAAAAGTAAAAAAGTGCATAAAGCGTGGAGAATGGGCGAGTTTTTAAGGGAAAGAAGGCATTATAACTTGTGGAAAATGCGGTTGCTTAGGGACGATGGGCGATGCAGGCGCATGGGCAGATGGGCTCGTTTTCTTTTTGCTCGCTTCTTGCTCGTTGCCCGTTTTAGGTACTTGTGCCGTCAAGAACAATTACGGTATTACGATTAATAAAAGGCATATGCATTTGCTAATGTGCTTCTCTCATATCTCGACCGTCGTAAAAGTTTTCATAAGCTTAGAAAATACCACATGGGGTTGTTAAGCCGCGCCATGGCTATTGCAACGGCGCGAGTGACCACTTTGTGACTCGACGATGAGAGACTCGAGATGATGAGGATGTTAAAGATTATATTCGTAGATGCTGGGATAAGACGGAAAGGAAGTTGTTGATGGCGCCGACTAAAGGGTTGGGTTCGCTAGTGCAGCCATGGAAGGAAAATTGGTTGAATTAAGGGAGAGGGGATGGCTAAAACCGTAATCACAGTCGCGTGTTGGAATAACTAAGCGGTGCTTGGTTTTAAAAGTTTTTAAAAGCAATATTTTTTAAAAGGCTTTTAAAAGTATTAGTGGTCAAATAATTTATTTATTTTTTTTGCTGGAAATTTTTTTGGTGAAAGACTGTAATTTGTGAATTAGAAGTTTGTGATTGAAATATAATAAAGTAAGAGCTTAAAAGAGCTTTGCAGTGCGCCAGTCATTACATTAGGAGAGTTTGTTGGTGATTCTTTGGGGGTTCTAAAATAATTTTGAGCAAGAAAAATGTGTTGACTGGAAGAGAACGCAAGTACGTCCTAATTAAAAAGGCTTTTAAGCCCAAAAGCACACAAGGGGTATTTAGAAACGATTACGTGTTTTGCATTTTAATTTAGGCTTTATCTTATCATTTATGCTAATTCGTTAGACAACAATAAAACGGTGGTAAATCGATTGCACGAATGTTTGTGCGAGATCAAATGCACAGGATGGAAAGAGGAGGTGTGGAAAGAGCAACAAAGGCCTTTCAGCCATTTTACAGCAAATTGTATAGCTTGAAATTGTGGTTTTGATGTTTTCATTTACCCGTTTCATAATCTGAATTTAATTTGTATAGCTATGGTTTGATAACAGCTGATACCACCGAGACAAAACTATATTTACACGTGTCCAATAACGACAACTAAAGACAGACGTCGATAACTACAGCAGAGGTTCAGCGGTCTCAGATGTAATATACAGGATTAACTAAAACGAAAAAAATCCTAGAAGCAGAACGAAAGAAAGCAGGTGGTTTAGACAGAAAGTGGCTACACACAGAAATATCGCTGGCGCAAACAAAACAAAAGCAGAAAAGAAAAACTAAGAAATCCCTTGACGATTTGATCAAATTAAGAAGGAAAGCCACACTTTAAGTTAAAGTAAGACAACATTTTCAAATAGGAGGCACTTTTTTTTCACAATTTTGCATCATGTCAAGTTTAAATATCTACTTCAACTTCTGAAATGACTCCTAGTGTTAAAATTTGGAAGTTGACTATTAATGGGAAAGAAATAGATGAACATTTATTTGGTTTGCTGAACTCAAAATTTTAACACCAGGTGGTAAAACACTACATGTTAGATGGTAGACCCAGACCTTCTTAAAGTCAAATAGTTTAACGTGTTCTTCAGTTACTTTGCGGCCTTAATTGCACAACTGAAAGGTTATTAGTGGGCAAACACACACGGCGGTGATGAAAGGTTGATTCGGGTCAAAGGATGGCAACTGTGGTTTGCGTTCGGGCGGGTCAGCATCATAGTGCTGGAACAGTAACAAATTTTATCTCCAATAATATAGGAGTTGATAGAGGTGAGCTACTGAAGCTGGAATTTCACGTTGGCAAAAGTCTTTTGTTTGATGGAAGGACTGCGGAAAATTGTTTTTGCCGATGGCCACTAGATGGACTCGGATCTCAAGCTTGTTTCTTGCACTTTGGGATTACAGCAAGTTGCCCGTTTTGGCAATTTACACCTCTTGTGCAGTTTTTTTTTTTTTTGCTGTCTATATTGACTTTTTTTCTACTTAAAGTCGCCATTGCATGACAGTCCTAACGTCGTGTGATGAAATAAACGTTTTAATTTCACACCAGTGGGCTATTTACGACTTATAATCTCACTGTAAGGATTTATTTATTGCTCCGGATTAAAGGTGAAATGAAATTCATTCAGTAAATGTATTTTTTACGGGTTTAAAATGAAATTGAGCTAAATTAGTTTTGTTTTTCTTCAATTTAAAAATTCATTTTTTTTTTTATAATCTTATAAGATAATTGTTTTTGTTGATCTTTTTTTCCTTACATTTTATTTTTCACAATTTTTTTACATCAAAAGAAACCGTTTAGTCTTGATGAAAAATGAATGCATTAAATGGATGCTCAAGTTTCACTAGCAGGCGTGCGAAAAACAACACTTTTTTCCTCATCCTTCCTTTTCCTTCCATTTTTTCTCGTTTGTTTATTTATGTGGGAATCAATATTTCTTTTGTTTTATCTGGAAAAGGGAGATGGGAGTTTGTTAAAAGGCTAGCCTTTTTTCTTTTCTTTTTTTTTTTTTTTTTACCTACAAGGCAGCTAAGAGACATTTGTAAAAACCATGTTAGGTTCTTACTTGTTAGTAAGAACTTCTTACAACTAACAAGTAAGCTTTACAGGAAAGTAAAGATTTTTAGAAATTGGAAACTAAAAATAATTTAGAAGAATTCATACATTAACTTGAAACACATTGCATGAAAAATGTTTAATCTACTGTATATGCCTAAAGTGACTCAGCAAACTGTTACCGTACGCAATCAATATTCATCACATTCCTGTCGGTTTTTGAGCCGATTGTCTGCTGTTTGTTTGATGATAAACGATTTTGATTTTTAATTCCTTTTTTTAAACGAAGTAAATTGAGTGGGAGCGTTCAAATGACTAATACTCTGCTTTCATCATTGTGGCAACATTCATCTTGAATTCGTGGCAAATGACTCATGACGTGACGTCCACTGAGATTCACACAAAAGGATTGAAGAATTTCTCTCTTCGATTCCTTCCTTTTTGTCAGAACCGGCCAGTTGGCGCTCGGCTGCCGGTGATTGATGCGGTCATCAGACCGAGGGCAAGGGGCTTTGGCGAGGAAATGATTCCATATTAAAAGATCTCGGCAGCTAATCCAGTGGACAAATGCTGAATGCGTCTACGCATCAATAACACGCGAGGTTACATTAGTCTTTGCTGCTTGATTTGAATTCAGCATTTGCAAAAAAAAATTTGCTGTGAGACAAAATGGCTGACAGAAATAGTGTTAAAATACCAACTGTGATAAGGATTTCGGTTTGTTTTTTTTTGTTTTTTTTTATAACCAATATTAAAATTTATCAAAATACTGTTTTGGACATTTTAGTTGTTATTTAACTTTGCCACGATAACTAGATTTATTCTACAAGAAAAATTGCAGAAAGGCGAAGAAAAGAGTCGAAGGATGTACAAAAATAGAATTTTGCAAGTAAATTGGAAGAAAAATTCAATTTTGTTTCTTAGCGATAGAAGCACAAATTTTTTTTTTCTAAGTTCTATTTCATTACCGGTACTGCAGCTTTTTTATGTATTTATTAATGTTTTAATTTTAATAAATAAAAAATTAGTAAGAAGAAATGAATTTGCTTTACACATATTTGTAAAAATAGACATTAAAACGTACATTAACATTTGAACAGTTTCTATTTACAGTAAATATTTTATTTTCATTCCAAGAAATTATTGAAAAATCTTAATAGAAAACGTGCAGCGCTGAGTGTTTACAACTAAAGAAAGAGTCGTTGGTTTCCTTGGAGATGATGTGCTCCTAGATTATATCAAAAGCTCAAAATGTATGATATAAAAACATAAAACAAATTTTTTTTTTTATCATCAAGTTGTGTTTGCTTAAGTTAATGGAAAAACTTTTTACAGATTAATGCAAAAATAAATTGTGAAATAGGAAAAAAAATCGGAACTTCTTCATTTGTCATTAAGCTAATTAATTTTGATAATTTTTCCAATTTGTGAGAGGATTAAGAGTTTTTTTTTTTTTTTTATCGACAGTATCGATTCAGTAAATATTTGCATAAGGCAGAACTAAAATTGCTTTTCCGTCTTTGCAAGGAATGATTGGGAATTGAAGAAAAACAAGTTTTTAACATGCTAAGACATTCGAAGGAAAAAAAAAAAGGAAAAAAAATGCGAGGTGAAATTGATTTTTTTCAAACTCATTTTCTTTTTTATCTCTTAAAATTAATTTTGCTCGTAAAACGAATATCAACTTTAAATCTCCACATTTCCATTTCGAAAAAGCATAGCTCTTTTGCTAGTCTGCTTCTGCCGAAATCTCGCATGCGCCCAGCACCACCTGTGCCGTTCTGTCCATTTGGACTGCCGATGCCCTTCATCTTGACCTCTCGAGCCATTGATCATGCAAGAGATGTTAAAATGCAGCAAAATAGTGCGCATTTCAGTCGAGACCATTTCCTAATGATGCCCTTCGGGTGTCGTTACGACTGCTACGATTTATTTGCCGGAGAATCCAGCCAAATTGTTTAGTCGAGACTCGAATGCCATTTTGTTCCTCTTCTGCTTTCATCTTGAGAGTAAAAGGTGAAATGAAGAGTGCAAAAGTAAATACCGATTTTTTTTCTCGGGTTTCATCTGTTTATCTCTTTTTGTTCCATTAAGTCGTGAAATCCTAATATTTGTTGGAATCTGGCGAAGTAAAGGAACCTTTCGACTCAGAAATGATGATATTTAAAATTATGTTTAATTAAATAGCGATGTTAGTTAAAGATGCTAAAGTCAATTGCACTGGGAGACAAAAATCCCAAACCACATTTTACCTTGTTCTCTGACTTGTGAGTTGTGTTGCTTTAAGGTGGTATTTTTGTATTCTGGTGGTGATAAATGTAAATGATTGCTCGTGTGTGCAATATCAGTGTACAAATGAAATCAATCACAATTGGAGATTGTTATTTATTAATACCTTGCACGATTTAGTTCACCTGAGGAGAAATGTTGCTCTCTCACGTTGATTGTGTTATTAAATTCTCATTTCCAAGTGCATCATTATTAACATCCGAGTGTATAAGAATGAATTACACGTTGAAATGAATGCGAAATAATATACGTGTTTAATTCGTGATGTACGTTTAGTTATAAATCGATCGCACCGTGAAATTACGACCGTGTCGTTGCCAATAATTTAAGCTGTTAATTCTGCTGGAAACTCAAACAAATTTCCAAAACCGCCTTCGAGTGACGAAAATGTGCACACTTTTATTTATTATTATTTTTTTATTTTTTACGTTTGAGTGAAACCACCATCACCTTCCTTCAAGTCAATTTCACCTTTTCACGCAGCCCCATTTACTAATAAACAACGACGCTTTTAAAATGAGATCATATTGTGTGTGTTGGACGGATGCAACGCGTAGGGCACGCGTTTTACCATGCGTTGCTTGGTGACACGTGAAATTGATTCTAATGCGAAACAAGATTCGGTAAGACATGTGCACGCCGCACATTGCCTTCATGCTGCTTCCAGCTTTCGGTTTTGGAAGTCTTTTCTCTCTGCTCATAAGATGGAGCTTCTGTTCGTGCCTCAACTCCCCACAGGGGTGCTTTTCTTCTCTTTTATTTTTTTTTATTTTTAAGAAAACAGACGAAACCAAATGGGAATGTTGCCTTGCCAAAATGCCTCGGACGATGCGAATGGTAAGAAGGAATGATGCCGGTTGCTGCTTGTGGCCTTCTTTCTCTCGTTTTCTTCCTCCATTACTCTGGTGGCTCACCCTCACCCATCTAGTCGGTGCAATCAAGCTGCTGGATGGTTGCGAGCGTTTTCACTACGGTTTTTCGTGCGCGGTTCGAGTCAACTGATGTGTTTACTGTTTTTAGTGTCTCTGGCCGCCCGGCGACTCGTGAGCAATTTTCATATCACTGAGGAATGTCTTTAGATTGAAGAGTTTTTTTTCCAACTCCTCTCGTTGCTCGAAGGTAGAGTGCTTCGTGTGGAAAGGGGGTACGGAGCAGAGATAGTGTCTTATGAAGTTTTTGATCCTACTTTGAAATTTCACTTAGAATGTTGCACGAGGGGAGAAAAGGGGAAGAATAGTGCACATTCCATGTGGGATTTGTTGCGTGTAAGTGAGCTTTTGTATCATATGTTTCGGGTTTGAGGTTTCAATAAAAGATTTTTTTTTTTATTTATGTTGGTTTTGAGGGAGCAGTATTGATAAAGAATTTTTTTTAAATTGATAAAAATAAAAATCAATATTGCTAAGTGACTAAAAAAATCAATAAATTCAATGCAGAGAAGTATAAAATTTAAATAAAAATTTAATTTACGAGAAATGACATAAAAATGTTAGCATGCAGTAAATTAAAACTTGCAAACCACTGCTTGAGACTTTTATGCTGGTCAGTGAGGAATGGGTTAAGTTATAAGCTTATTTCACAGCAGACAAATTGGAGATAAAGGGCAATTACCACAAAGATTCTCATAAAATTTAGTTTGCTGAACATTATGGTTACAAATTCCGAGCTGAAGCAAATTAAAATTATCACCAACACACCAATTTCCATTCCTCAGGCTCATATTTTACGACTGGGCATTGGCTTATCGTTGTTTGGATATAAAATAATTCATGGCATTCAAAGCCCCAAGTGTAAAAGTGACATTAAATGTTGCGCTACTTGTTCTGAGGATGGAAGAAGGAAAAATGTACAATAAGAACATCTCCCTTTAGACCATTCAAGGGATCTTTAACAGGCTTGGCAAAATGTAAATCAGCGCATGCCATTTAGAATAGTTTCCCAAGACATTGCACGGTTCACGGATAATAGTGACTGTCGTAAAAAAAGGCTTTTCTAAAGGAAGGAAATCGTAGCCATAACAGGCAACGGCAGACGCTTGGCCGAAATTTCTTGTGCTCAGCACTTCCTTTGATTTGTACATCAACGACGCTCTGTACGGTACAAAAGCCAAAAAAAAAAGACATAAAGCCGCAAAACTTGAATAAAACTGTAAAATTTCCGAATTTTATTAATTTTTCAAAATATCACGTAATAAATCACGCTTGAAGTGGATTGGCCGTTGTATTTATGATGAGATAGTGATTTCTGTTTGAGTGTTTTTGTCCAAATAATTTTCAGTTTATTCGCTTAGTTGGACAGGGATGATAGCGGCAGAGAATAAAAAGCGATATTTCCTTCCTTTTTCCTATGCAATTTGGATTCAGGGCTGGCGCCAAGTCTCGTATATAAAAATGAAAATGGTTGGAAAAGAGAGAGAAAGGAACATTGGCCCTGTGTACACACAAGACAGTGAAAAACGGGCGTGACCTGGCATAGTGCTCCAGTTGGAAATGAAGCAAAAGACAATTTACCCATTTGTCATTTCGTTTCCTTTGCATTTCTATTGATGAGATGCAAAAGGAAAAAAAAAGTTTAAAAAAAATATATATTAATTCTATTATTCATCTCTTCTAAAATTTTTCTAAAATATTTAAACGCGTTTGTTATTGTCAAAAAACGAACCCTCTTAAGGATTTCAAATAAACCGGATTTCTTTTATTTTTCCAATACCGCATTTAAAGCGAAGAAAAAAAATTTGAAGGGTATATAAAAGTCTCCTCCTTTTTTTTCTTTTTTTTTCAAACCAAAAACCTATTGCAATTTTTTGTTGCTCCTCGTTTCACTCTTTTAGTCAAAAGACATCTCTGAACTCTGCACGAGTGCCTTTGTATAGATACTCGAAAAAACTTCCATCGTTCGAAAAGTTTAAAGAGCTTTTGTGTGTTGTATCGAACAGTGTTGCAGAGGTTGGGAAAAAATATAATAGAAAGTTTTTGTTTGCTTCGAATGCTGATTACGGTATTATTTTCACACTTATGTTTCATAGTGGGAAAAACACAAAATGTTTCTTTATTTCACAATTCTGCTCTGTTTTTATTATTTATAAGGCATCGATCGGTTTCGTGATGAAGTCTTTCAGATTCAGAGCTATTAAAGGTTCATATTTTTGATTATGATTAAATAATTATGGTGTTTCTTAATATTTAAAGGACGGTAAATGGCTTTCCAAATTGACAGCTGACTCGTTTAATTTTTATTACTTCCGAAGTTTGTTGTTGTGTTCCACCATCGTTCTTTCGTTTCGGATGAAGAAATTGTTATGTAAAAGACTGTAATAACGCACCTTCAGCTTTAGCTTAATCGCGCTTGAAATTTGATGATTTTTTTTAATTGGTAGTGAGGGAAGTTTGTTGGAAATTGGAAGGAAAATCAACTTTAAAATTAATTTCTCTTTTGTCCGTATTGGGAAACGATTTTTAAACCATTTTCGATTTATATCGGGTTTAACGCACAATATGTTTACGTTATTTCCGCACGATTTAAGCAAAGACACCAGCGCCAACAGATATACAAAGTATCAAATTGTTCCAAATTATTCCCACTGGATGAGGCCGTAAATCGCCAATGCGGTTGGTCGACTGTAAATGATAGGTTTGGACAAGGATCATTGATCGGTTTCAGTTTTCCAGATAATTTTTTTTTCCCGTTTATTTCAACTTGTTACGTGCAATACGGAAAAGGAGGAAAAAATTGCCCCTCATTAGTTTTGGGTTTTGCCAATCTGTAAATCCAATTACCGCTGGTCCCTCGTTACAAGCACCTTGTTGCATGCCAAGAAGTCTTTTCTCCCTGCAGCGATGGTCATTAGTGAGATCATGACTCGGTCACGAAAATCGAGTCTGGTGTTGGGCGATGTGAGACTTGGAATGGGAAAAAATAGGACGAGGCCGATTGGCTCGGCTTCGAATTGCTGATTTTTATTCTTATTTTTTTTTTTTTTTGAAAGTGTGATTGTTTTGAATTTAGTTGGCAGTCGAGTAAAAGTTACGTGTAATTTAATTTATGGTTGTAGAAGTGATGATTTATTAGAGTCGTTGTAGTTTTCTGTCGTAATAGCTACAAATGTTGATCTAATAAATCGTCCGCGAGAATGAGTTGTTGTTTGAAGTTTGTTGTTGACATACATTTCCTTCTGCCTCGTTTCCACTGCTGAGTTTAAGGGCGATGACGTTAGTTCGATGACTTATGATTACATTGGGGAATTTAAAGGGATAAAGAGAGAATTTTGTGGAAAATTTTTTTGGTTGGAATTCAGATACGAGATGATCTTCCGTCGGATCTATACATGGAGTACTTTGAATTGATTCATGTTTGCCTTGAGTCACACATGGAAAATTTTCAAATGCACTGCAGATCGATAAACTGTTATGTTATCTTGATGATAGAATATTAAAGTAGTCTACACCAACACCAACACCAACATAGGTGTATAGGTCACGACTCACGACAGTCTGCAATAAAATATTTAAATACTTCGCACCTACTGTAGAACGTATAATTTAAACGCTGCTTAATTTTATTGAATTTTTTTTAATTTTGTTATTTAAACTTTCATTCTGAGAAATGTTTTGGTTCGTCAATTTTTTTGAATCAAAAAACAGTTCTTTGTTTTGTGCCAAGAATTAATTGTTTGCAAATTTATGTTAATGCGATTCACTCTTTTGATTACGCTTTAATACGGCGAAATGCTCATTTTAAAAGCTCTAATTGTCTCTTGTTATTTACAAGTTATTTATTTAAAGTGGAGCAGGGCGCGATGAAATAGTTGGAATTTCCCAATTGCCATTGTGATTATGGTGTTTTCACGAGCAGCTATTTGTTCAATTACTGCATCATTCGCTCCCGCTTCACTTTCATTTAATTGCATTGCTTGCGAGATGATAATCTGTGAGCATATACATGTTCGAGTTGCAATTTTCGAGAGTTTTGGGTTAGAGGTGAGAGCTGGTAAATTTATACCTTGACCACACGTGATAACGAACTGCGTCAATTTGTTAGAGAAACCTGTCAGATAGCAATGAAGCGAAAAGTTGAAAATAAGAGTTTAATATGCGAGTATTCAAATAGAGGTTGGAGCCTCGTTTTAATATTTCAGTGATTGTAAAAATGGAAGTAGTTTTAAAAGAGCAATTTGAAAGTACCGTTGCGTGAAAATTTTGCATAAAATGTCGTGCAAATGTGAGTTATATCGAGTTGAGGGTGTGTAGCACGAGGGGAGACACTTACGAGCAACTTAAAGTTGAAAGGATTGACAAAAAAGGAAAGAAGTGAGTCAAGTAGAGTAAAAATGTATTTTTAAAAGAATGATTACCGTACTTGCAGTAAATTATTACAGATCTACTTGAAACTTTATGGTACATTTCCTTCGGACATATTTTCTGACAAAATTTGATTCTGACTCTTAAAAGATTCCTTTCAAATATGGATGTGAATTATTAATCTGTGCAGTTGCCATGACAACCACCACTGCACTTTATTAATTAAGATATCCTAGAGCAATTCTGCAAATATTTTAAATGTTTTTGCGTTGTTTAGAGACTTCATAAATTTTCCAACTATGTACACTTTCTAACGTTAGGTTAAGAAAACCTCGGGAGTTCTGTACATTTTTGTTTTTATTTCTATTTTTCTTCTAAAGAAAATAAAAACGAAAGATTTTTTTGCCATTTTTATTTCAGAACATAGACTAATAAAAAATGAATCGAACCTTTTACTTCCAAGTTTAAGGAGCATTATTATATTTACAGTAAAAAAGTGGCAGTCGGTTGAATTCGTTTCAGTCTATTGAACTAATGCTTGTACCTTGTTTCTTCCTTTTCTCGATGACGATAATGGAATTATTCCTCGCCACAAGCTGACATTTCGTTTTTACTACCGCGCATTACAAAGCACGAAACTCTTTTGTCTTTTCCGACTCGGGATTGTAAAATAGTAATAATATTAATAAAAATCTGTTTCATGTTTATTATCGCTCTCGCACCCATATTTTATAAGGTATTATTGCTTTAAGTATCTTGCAATTACCTTCACGACTGAATGGACAAGCTATGAATAAGGAATATGGTGAATGTGACCTTTCTTTTAGGAGGTTGAAACCGAGTCACGAGGGACATTGCAACATCAACACGTGAGGGAGACGTGTAAATGTACAGTGAGTGCAAAACGATGTCAACATTGAGCCATGAAACGCAAGTTTTTGAATACATTTTTTACAAAAAAAAGACAATCGATTAGGTCTGGATGCGTGTGTGTTTGATTTTTTATTCAGTAGAAAATAATTCATGCATCTAAAAATGCTTTTAGTCCAACAAATAAAAATGCAGGGCACTTAAAGTTGTAAAGTTTGACACTGTTTGGTCGATAGGAAAAGTTATCATCAAGTGGAAGCAAAGGGAATTCGTTTGACCCTATTGTTTTACAATAGAGCATTGAAATTTTGACGGTATTTTTACGGAATAAAATTGCGGTAAAAATTTCAAGTTATTATGTACAATGTACTGTAATTATTTTTAACTCCACGAGGAATGAAAGTGGAGTTTGGGCTTAAGTTTCATTTTTGATGTGTAATTTGGAGAATCGCGTTAATAAATAATTAACCTGAATAATTGTTTGTTAGATTAGTTGGAATTACATGATAAATTAAACAGTAATCATTCTTGTTACAAATGTGGGAGTGGTTGGGCGTGGCCATTCAAGTTGATTGATAAGACGGCTACTCTTCGAGTTGCAAGTAGATTAATAAGATGGATAATCTGATGGACAGCCAGAGAGGCAGGCAGCTTCGCATTTGAAGATAAAGAAAAACTTGGAATTGAAGACATTTTGGAAATGTAGACAAAATTAGGATCGTCTTTCACATCATTAGTTCCATCTCTGACTCGAGGGCGGAATGAAACCGCGTAACAAGCTCATTTATTTCTTCTCTTGTCTACAATTTGTCGAATTAGTTCTCGGGAGAGAGGATTGGATTTCACTTTGAATTTCATTTGCAAACTTTCAAATAAAGTCATTTTCACGTTACGTTTCGCAGTCTCATGGAATACTAAACTAAAAACGTATCATTAGATTTATTATTTTTTTCTTATTTCTTTCACTTTTTTAAATAAAAAATAATAAAATATAAATTTGGGTTTTGTTGGTTACAGAGATTTTTTTCCTCACTATTGAATTGCAGTTATACGGTGTTCTTCTTCCATCACCTTCGTACCATTTGATTACGTTCAGTGGTGGCTGAGGGATTATTCCGCTCACTGCCCACGCCTCAGAGTCTTTTGTTGGCCAAGAGAGGGCGAGGGGATAGCTATGTGTGGTTGGTTAGTGTGTGTTGGAATCAAGATTCATCGAAACCTTATTCAGACCCAGTGAACCTTTCTCTCCTTTTACCCTTCATCTAATGAAATTCCAACTACTACCCTACATCCAATTACACGAAATACAGACGGAATTAGATCCTAGCAAGGCTTAAGTCTATGGAGGAGTTGAGCCGCTGATGATTGTGTAAATTCGGTTATAGGTTAGAGAAATAATTATTTTTGCTTGTTATTTGAATTGTCACTCGTGTTAGGTTTTGGTAATTATTTCTAAGGTAATTGCAATTTGTGAAGAGAAGAAAGAAGTACTTCTAGTTTTAGTGAGTGCTGGACATTCGGCTTTCTAAAATTTGTAGTTTTTTATCTAACTACTTGTTGAAATGTTTTTTTTTTTTTTAAACAATACCTAATTTTTATAATTTTTTAAATTTATATCGGACAGCATGTTTTAAGCTTAAAAATATTTCATTTATGAAAAAAAATGTCAGTTGGCCCAACGGAGCGCATTTTTTCATTTTGAATATTTTAATTTAAAGTTTCGCATTGGAATCTTGAAAAAGAAAAGAGAAATGTAATGGAATTTTAGTCTAACTTGTCCCTACGGCTTTGTAGATAAAAATTTATAATCAACTGCTGTTGTTGTATCATGGGGCATATGGCAAGATTAAATTTTTAGCTCGAACAACTCGAATGTTGAAAGCAAAAGTAACGGCGGCGTATGCGAAAATGATGTGAAAACTGTATGGAATTTACAAGCCTCGCGCAAAAGAGGAAAAGAAATTTATGTTGGCAAGGAAGAAAGTTTTAATCTCGTCTCGATTCTCGTAATTCGTGCAGTGGGACGCGGTCGTAGTCGTTGCATGACACGTTGTTCTATTTTATTTAATGTTGTTTGTGAAGTTTTTATCTATAAATCTTGGCACCAATTTCTCATCAGAGCCGAGTCTGTGTCTTTCTCTGTCTTACGACGATAATTAAATATTCACACGAGTGATCGTAAAGCGTGGCGAAATTGCCTTCAAATTCCCGCCTGTACCCATAATAAAAAATAACATTTTCAGAAAAAAATAAAGAGCGAATCGAACAAGTTAAAGGAAATTACACAAGTTATACATAAAAGCAAAGAAAAAGAGATAAAAATCAGTTTTATAGATCTTTTCGACAGGCCGTGTCGCTGCGACACGAGTTGAAACTTAATCGGGAAACTTTGTCATATTTCACTATTGAACTTGGCCAGGGAATGGAGGCCGAACTCACTCTCTCCTTCGTTCTCAATCGAAATAGTTTCAGCCGCCTAGATTTTATGGGCGTCCCGCGTTTCTGCCATTCATGCAATTCAGAAAGCGAGTTGATAGACATGCATAAAACGAGTATGTTAGACATTTGTAAACGGAAGACGCTTACCATCACTCACTACCTCATTTTTTTTCATCAAGTTTCGCTTCTACTGAAATTGAAGGCCATTTAATGACAAAAGTTATCAATTTGCAACTCCCAAACGACACTTTTCACCTTTTAATTGCACCTTTGCTTTCACAGAGCGGAAATTAACTTTCAAATCAATTCCAAGTTAAAAAAGTTATAAAATAAACGGAAATAATAGGGCATTCGTAACTAAAGTGATTAGTTGATCAGTTGACTTCACGACAAAACTAAAAAAAAAAAAAAATTAAAAATTTTGCATTAAACACACTGCAATTTCTAGATGTTGACAATTATCAATCGTAAAAGTGACGACTATTTGCTTTATTAATAGCGACGGGAAATCTGTGTACTGTAGAGCTGTGTTAGTCGAGTTAGCTGTATCCGGCGCCATCAATATACCATCTTTATGGGGGCAACTGCAATGCTGTTCTCACTCGAGGTTAATAGCGTTTGCTAAGAAGAATGATGGCAGTGGGCGAGTTAGGCCGCGCCTTGGCCGTCCATTTGCACAAGGAGAGTCGCGTGTAATTAAACCCACCGCGCTATCCACCCCTTCTTTATTTCCGTATACGAATGAATTATACAAACACACGTTTCGTTCACGCCCGTAAGCCGTGGCAACTGTGTGCAAGTGCCATTGCCACGTACGAAAAATGAGCTTGCATATATCGTTAAAAGCGAAGCGACGCAACACGGAGAATTTAAATTGATTTCGTAGGGAAAAATTAGACCTATTTTCACCGTACGTCAATACTGTTTGGCAGCAAAGTTAAGGGGCAGCTGTGTCCACACTTTGGCTATTTTTACTGCTTTTCAGACTCAATTTTTTTCTCTTTCAGTTGATAAAGGTGTGTTATATTGCATATCTCGTAAAACACTTAATGATGTGGTAATGACTTTATCAAGACTCGTAAAGGACACATGTTATCGAGCGCGGCTAAGTCGTGACCACTGATATCGTTCATTTTCTTTGGCGCCCTTTATGTATTGGACAATACGAACTGATTACGGATATCTTTGTGCTCGTGTTGCACGAGTGGTGTATAGAAGTCTTTTGTGAGTTGGTTTCATATTTTGGCGAGGTAATCAGTTAGGAAACTGTTCTTGGAATTGATCTTTTCTTTTTTATGGTCGAATCAATATTTAATCTCGTTATATGCACGTAAAACATAAAAGGGAATGGCGTACGAGTGAAGTCCGTGTTGCGAGATCATAATACTATAATCTAATTAGCTCTTATTGGGAATCTAATTTAGCCACTAGTTGACTATATGGTATTTTTTTTAAATAAAATTGCTTTTTGCCTTACGTTTAAATCTGGTCTAATTAGACATCATCTTTAAATGTTAACTTAATTACGGTCTTGAATTAAAACTCAGCTTTAATTATTATTATTTTTGTTTATTTGCAGGTTCTAATATGGGGTTCGAGGATTTCCACGGTCCCACATTCGTTCAGGAACCGACGACCTCGATAGATTTTTCAAACAACACGGGAGCGAAATTGGACTGTGTAGCGAGAGGCAATCCCGCACCCGTAGTTCAATGGGTGCTGTTGGACGGTAAACGCGTGCGTAACGTGGGCAACGTGCGACACGTATTTGAAAATGGGACGCTTTATTTCCCGCCGTTCCGGACGCAGGAATATCAACAGGATGTGCACGCCGCCATCTATAGGTGCCAAGCCGTCAACATCGTAGGCACTATCGTCAGCAGAGATGTTCGCATAAGAGCAGGTAAGAATTGTAAACTTTAAAATCCTTGACGAATGCTAAAATAAAAGGCCTTGAGGCAGAACGAAATATTACATTTGAAGATTTTCAACAAGGCCAATGGGATCAGAAATAGGTCTTTAGGTGAAATCATATAGATGAGATGTTGTCAAAGGTTTAAAAAGAGTGAAAATAAAACGTTTTATGTTAGGTAAATAAGGCATAATTTAAAGTACTGTAACCTAAAGTTTTAATTACCGAATCAACTGCATCGTAACGGAAATTCATGGTACTAAACTTTTAACGGTTAAACGTCGCGGTTATTTAACTAAAGGGTTATTTAACTTCCAATTTAACTATTGATGATGCAATTAAGCCTATTTTGAATAGCTATCAGGAGCTTCAATTCGCATTAAATATTTATCATGGGATTTTTAAAAGTGGTATTGTTAAATTGAATACAAGATGAATATCTATTTCCACTGTAATTCTAAATGGTTAAAACTATTGTTTTTAAAGTGTCTGAAGTTGAAGCCATTTTTTCTAGACATTTGAGCGGTCTAAAATAATTCACTGGGCAAACACATAGCATATGATAGGAAGCCAATTCAGAATTAAGCTGTTAAAAATACTATATTTTATACAGCACTGACTTTATAAATTTAATATTTAGTCTCACATCTACTTGAAACTAATTTTAGACAATTGAATTTACAATGTATTGCTACATTAAATTAAAAATAATAATTACTGTAATTGATTAAGTTCATTAAATTTTGCAACAAAGAATTACATTTAACTTTACTTTTGTTACGGTATCATAAATTTAATATGAAGTTATTGATAAAAATAACTTACCGTATTAAAATCCAGTGCATTCAATCAACCGTGAGAAAGTAAAGATTAATTTTCTCAGAACAAAGATTTTTTTTCAGTTCTGGGTTTCTACAGTGCTTGATATGGTAAAATCAATGGCAATAAAAGTGTAGAAAGTAAAGAGCAGGCGTGTGGTATGTTGTGAGCTCGCCTTTAACTTTCTCTTTTTTTCTGCATGGAACGTGCTTTAAGCTGTCTGCGCGCACAAAAATTGGTCGTATTGTGTTTGCATAAATCGTCCATGGCGATTAAGCAGTGGGAGCTGCGACAAAATTTATGCAAGTAGCAGCAGCGCTTTTCAAAAGAATTGCCTCGAGTGTTTTGATGGGAGTTATTTGTGAGCGTCGAGTTGCGTGGAACCAGGTGTTGGGTATTATTGTTACTTTGCCTGAGGATGAAGTGGTTAACCGAAGATAGGACACCGTTTCCATGTGCATTTTACTGAAGAATTGCGTCGCGCTTTTCACTGACACTTATTGTCACTCGACCAGAGTTACAGTGATGAGCGGATGGGGCGAGAGGTAGAAAAGAAAGGAGACAAAAAAAATTGGAGATTAATAAAGTCCCGGTGCGATGTTGTTAAAAAAAATGCTGCGTCAATCAAGATCATTTGTTATTAGTTTTTTTGTCTAATTTAATGAAAAAAAATCAAGTCTTAAGATGATAAGAGACTTTAATGATTTGGAGAATAAATCTAAAATACCATTAACCATTTTTTCCTTTTATGAAATCGATATTTTTTCCTTTCCTGTTTTTCATTTACTTGTTTTGTGTCAAAGGCAGATGTCCATTTTTTTTTTCGTTTTTTTTTTCTTTTGATCTTTAAGTTGAGTGAATTTTTGTAACTGCTCAACTTGAAATATCGGTTAATTTATAAACATGTTTTTGTTTTTATTTCGAATGGTTAAAGAGAAAAACGCTTGAGGTCTATAATTGAATGGTTTGTTGAATTACTAAAATTTCTCGTGAATAATTCACAGTTTAAAATTTAAATTGACTTATTTTGTCAAAACAAACTTGTTGTTTTTCTCGAGCTCGATTTAACTGGAAATGGTCGGGTAAGCTGTGTTTAATTAAAGGAACAAATTTCAAAATTTGTATTTTGCTTATTTCTTAGAAATTGGGTTCTTATTCCTGATTAATAATTAGGAAACATTTCTCTAGACACCGCACATGGCAAATTTGTTTTTGTCATTTTAAAATGTAGTAGTTGTCGAAAGTTATCAGCTGCAAATGAAAACAACAATTTTTTGTTTGACTGAATTCCAAATTAAAATTATTTCGTCATCGATTTTTCTTCAATATTTTAATGTAAACAACTTTACTTATTTTAAATTTTTAATGCTAGGTATGAGGCAAATTTTTTTTATAAGCTTACCACTGGAATTTATCTTGAAATCCTTTTGAAATTTAAAAAATTCAACCAAGAAACTGCCATTTTCTTACTTTATTTATTTAACTGCAAAAAAAAACAAACTTAAATCAATTTCTCTAACATGTCCATCAATTTTATTTGCCGTATCCGGTTGAATGTAAAGCTCAGTATGTTATTTCAAATTTGACATGATCGAAAGCTTTTTTTAAAATTAAATTTATAGAAATTGTTTGCGTACGTCGCAAGTCCGAGCGAAAGCAATCATAAACATTAGTTTCAACTTGATTATACTGTAAATCTTTGCTGTATGTCAGATTTGTCGTAAAACTTCGAGTTAAAAATAAATCTAATAATTCGATCAGATTTAAAAGCATCTTTTGCTTAAATTAGGATACCGAGTGTCAAAGATTTTATTTATGCAAAGTGTCTGGACAATGCGGCTGTCTTTCAATTTAGGGTTTGTCTTCTAGTGACATTGATGTGACCACTGGATACTGGATTCGGACTCGAAACTCGTTGCATCAATCTTGTCAATAAAATAAGGAAATTTTATTTCTACTGGAAATTTCGGCAATATTTTGATGATTTATTTCATGATTTTATTACTGAGTTAATTTATGAAAATGGGAAATTCTTGTGAGTGAGTTATGTGTTTTGGAGCAAGAATTCGAAGAATTCACGCCATGCAGAGTAATGCAGTAAGCAAACTACTGAATGAATGTTGTGACATTTTATTAAACAAATGTCAGTGGCAACAAGATTGGATAATTATATGGCTTTGAGAATGTTTGACTCTATTCTCTATTGGAATGCAGCCATTTTTCACTGATGTTACTACGTTTTCAGCATTGAGATTTGAAATTTCACTGCTAAATGTTGTTTGAGCCATTGATGAAACTTCAAATTGTTACTATCATCAATTCTTGCAACGAAGGAAGAAAGTTCAGATTTAAGAAAAACTCTTTATACACCCAATTCAAAGCTGTATTGAAAAGTTGTTTGAGATCTGGGGGAAAGAAACTCCTTTTTTCCACCCGTCTGGTTTCAAAAGAACCTTATAACGACTGTTCTTCTAAAGTACGAAAGAGTTATTTGCTCTTAACGAGAATTGGGAGCGTTTTCTCTCTCAAAGTGCAGAAGAGAGGGAAGGGAGGAAAAAATTGGAGTTGGTGAAGACTAATTCGCCCTGCTGGTAGCAAATCTGCCACAGATTACATCTGGAATTGGCAACAACTTCGGAATATTTCACTTCTTGCACTGCACTGTATGTGATGCCAAAAAACCTTTTGGGGGGGTCTTTCTCATTTCCAGCAGAAAGGGTTGCGAGTGCGTGTTGAAGCAGAACTAAGATTTTAAGATACCATTTTTATCTTTTTTTCTCCCCATTTCGATTTTTGAAGCCAAAACCGAGTGAGGAAATTTTTCAATGTTTGGTGTAGAAGAATATCACAGCATTGGAAGGGGGGGTCTTGTATTTGTTAACTTATAGTGATGAATGGGGTGCGTAATTGGTTTGATTTGTCGTTTGGATCACGCACGTCTTTGGTTCAATTTTCAGTGTCGGATTGAGTCTTGAGATTCGTCACGCACGAGCAGTCGAAGCTTTAAAAATGAGCCGGAAGCCTGAGCAAAGAGCTTGGGAAATTAATCTGTACACAATTTTTGAGGATATTCGACGAATATCTGCGCTTTTCACTCAAATCCCCAGCGATGACAATGACATTGCGAAGTAATAATTGAACCTAAGACGACGAATTTTAATTGGAAGCGACAAAACGCTAATGAAGGGCTGCTGCAGTGTAATCTCTTACAAGCGAGACTTTTAATTATCACAGTGCAAAGCAGTGTTCTTCTATTTTTTCCGGTCGCAATTCCCTGTAGGATTACTTGAGTGTTGAACATAACCCCACTTGTGCGTGTACACAACATCGGAAAGTAAGGCTTAATGGCTGGGCGTTGTCTGTAAGAAAAATTAAAAGTTACTTTCTTCTTCCTCGTTAATCCAATGACTAGTTGGATTATTGCGGTCATTTTTTTCTAGTTTTTAACTTTTTGCGGTTTTGTTATACTGTAGTTGCAAGCAAAGTTTGTTGGACTTAGCAGTTTTGCCTTAGATGGTTTCTTGGAATTTTAATGAGTGCGTTTGCAAGCAGAGCTGCGAGTGAAGTCGATCGAAGCGAAGATTTAGTTAGAGACCCTTCCTTTAACAGAATGCAGCTCATCAATCACGTTCCGCGGGTCCTAAAGGGATATGCGAGAGCGAAAAATTATCGCACGAATTGGATGGCCGGGCTTATCGCTTTGATAATGTTTCAAGGAGCCCGATATGTTGCCCCCTTTTGCCTTGTCTGCAACGCCATCTAACGGGCCAATCGTTTGCAGTGAACTTCTAGCACTGGGTCTCGAGTTTTAACATTTTCTTATTTTTTCTGACTTTTTGCGTTCATGAATAAAGCAAGTCGACTTTTTTGTATATTGTAGAAGTTTGCATTGAGTCGAAATGGATTTTAAATTTTTTTTCTTTTTATTCCGACGTTTTTTTATTTGTTTGGCGTGTAACTGTCATGCCAATGCCAACTTTGATTTTATTGCAGGTTGAAAAGGCGAAAAAGAAACTTCTCGAATGTTGACGTGTTGGTTTTTTCTTCGAACAATTTTCTTACCTTTTTTTTCTCTTGAGTTTTATTATCATTTTTTTCTCTTTTCTTATTTTGCTTGTAAAGAGGAATGCGGGGGCAGCCAACTCGAACAGACAATGAGCGCTTTGAACTCACAGAAACGGAAGTGATTAGCAACGACTGGAGTGTAATTAAAATACGGAGAAAAGAAACAGATGCAAGGCTGTATGAATTGAAAAAAATGGTGCTTTTTAAATTTGCTCCGCAACAAAAGGGATTGTATTATATTCAAGTTTCAACTCGACTCGACTCTTTTGTTCGCGTTGGGTTTGTTGAATTTCTTCATTTGCATCATGAAGTAACTTGTAAAATTAGAAGAATTTTTTCTCATATTATATTCTTGTCTTCTGATGACGCATCAATGGAAAATGAGTTTTAGTAAGAGTAGGTTGTAATATAAAGAATGTTTGTTAGAGTTCATCTAAAATTTAGTTCTAGTGGTGAAATATTGAAAGTTTTTAGCCAATGGGAATTGGAGAAGGTATTAGAAATTAATAGTTTAAACTTGGTTTTAAATGTAGTAAAAGTTGATTAAGTCTTTAAAACTTTAAGTTCATTCAGTTTGTTTGTAATTAAGTTGTACATTACGTCTGCAATGTAATGCATTTATTCAAATTAACGTTAATTGGCGATTCCAATAAATCTCATACGTTAATTACATTCTGTCAATCGTTATAATTTTACTCTTTACAATTCTCCGTTACTACTAAATTACGACCAGTATTTTGAAGCTACTTTATGAGATTGTTGTTCAACTCTCCAAGGTAATTTTACATTTTAAGCTTTAAACTTAAACCACATCCCTTGTTTTGTTTTTTAAAAACTAAAACACTGAGATTGAAAAGGCTGATAAAACCTAAAACCAGTATTAAAATAGCTTTTTAAATAGCTTTTCGCGAATAATCCAATTAGGGTAGAATATCCGTCCATCGCTTTTATGCATAAAAGTTTCTAAGAAGAAGAAAGAGGGGATGGGGAAAAAACCTTTCGTCACCTTCTTGGAAATTGTGCCTCTATCAGGGGAACTTTATCTTTTCGAGGAGTACTCAATGCACTATATTCAAAACTTGAGAGTCAAAACCTTACACAACGAGATTAAAGATTTTTTTCCCCCTGGGCTTCGACTTTTTTTCTTATAGATTATAATCCTTTTTATTCGCGCTTCTCTTTAACCCTCATCTCTGGCTACACTTCAGTCTAAGCTACTTAGATATAGGAAATTTATTCTGCAAGTTTTGAAGGAAAAAATTATCTCGAGAATCGAAATAAAGTTCATGCAAGGTTATCCCGACTAAGTTCCTGCATCAACCATCACGTCTAAGTTAATTATGTCGTGTTTGCACGAGAGGTAACTCGAGATGGTCCACAAGTAAAGGCACAAGGCGCCTTAATGTCTGCGTATTTGCATAACGACTCATCCACTCGAAGCCCACAGTTCTGGTATCTGTTCGTGATGGCTGTTTCAGACGCAATCTTGTCACGTGATGAATGAGAAACCTAATCTCATACAGAGGAAAAGGAGAAAAAAAGAAAAGATTTTCCTTCTCAAATTCATCTTGCGGGTGATTATCATCAGAGATTGAGAATTCTAATAAGTTATCATGACAAATACAGGATTTAGAAAGTAAAAAGAGCCTCATTTATTTGTTTTTCTTACTTTCCAAAGCAGGAAAAGAGGTCGAGGATGTGGGACTCGTTCTGGGAAATAATGAGACGTCGACATTGGCCTGCTTTAAAGGTGGACTTGTTTTTAAATGTTGGGTTACTCTATTATAAATGTATTCGTGGCATTGTCATTTTTCAACTCCTACTTGTCGAGGCATAACAACTTAATAAGAGACGAGTGGGAGTCGCGTTTTGACAGTCGTTAGTCCACAGGCGCCTAGCAACTGCCAGGTAAATCACCTCGAAAAATCAATTGGCCGTTGTATCCGCGTGCAGCGAGCAAGGCGAATTATCACTTTGCTAGTGCCAGTAAATAACACTCTTCAGCGAATCTGCCACAACTTCATTTTTGCTTTTCTTTTCTTCATTCCATTTGCTACTGATGTTTTTCAAAGAGAGATTTACGAATCGGTGAGCAGGATACGTGCAAAACCCGAAAATGTTTTTTTAAATCAACCCAGAATCTGATAAAACATATTTTCTTCATTAGATGTTGATATTGGAAAAGGCAAATACAGATAAAAATCGAATTTGTGGATACCAATGAATGTTATCTACAGTTTAAATTACGAGTTAATTTTGATATTCTGCTGCTGGAGATTTTATTTTTAAGTAAAGAAAAAAGATTTTTGTTAAATCTCAATTATTTTTTTTCTCGTCTGTTTGAATATGCTGAATGAGAGTCTGGAGATTTGGCACATCTTAAGATAAAATAAAAGAAAAATGAAAGGAGAAGGAAAGAGTTTGTGTTTTTCATTGTTCAGCAAATGAATTCCACACTCAACTGGTGAAGTCAATTCGTTTTCCATTTAACTTTGGTCTTCTAGGTAACAATTATTTCCTCTCTTCTCGATGCCCTAAAATGAGATGACAATGCAATTTCCCGGTAAAGAGGAGTTTGAGTTGAGGTGGGTGGAAGCGGTAGAGAAAAAAAAAATCTTTTTCCGAGAAAATCATTTTTGGGTCTCGGCAAATGAAATGAGAGGAAACAGCAAACGGGACATGCTCTTTTATAATCCTCGTAGAAAAGACGGTCAAAAACCCATCAAGTATAAGTGCATGGAGGTAGGAGGTACCAAAGAACTCCATAATTGTCGCCTGGCTTGTGTCATTATATGTGGGGAATCCTTTGCCCAAACCGAAATCGATTCCAATTTCCAAGAGACGACTTTTTTTCCCCTTTTTTCTTTTTTTTTTTAACAGTACTCTCTCATTCCCTTTTTTTTTTTTTTCATTCTTTTCTCCTTCATCTTCTTCATCTTCGTCGTTCCATCTTTCTACGCTATTTAAATCTGAGCCAACTTTGAGATCGCTTTTTCCCTCCTTTCCCAATTGGGAAATTTGATTAAAATATACACATCAATGGCGTACGACTTAATTGAATTTATTAGCCTATTTTTTCAACGCATTTGGCGTATTTCTCGACTTTTTCTTTCATTTCTCCAATCTCTTCTTATCACCTTATTTCTAACCCCCATCTCAACCCACACATTTCTTTTTCTCTCGGTTTTGTCAGCAGAAGGCAATAATTTAAGCCCATTTAGAGGGTTGCTTTTCCTTAAGTCGTAAATTGTCAAGAAGCTGTAAGCTTACAAGTGACATGTGAGTGTCTCTATCAATGAAAGACGTCTTGGCACGTAGACCGGAAGCCATTACATTATGCAGATGGCTCGTACATTAATGGACCATTAAGTATAAAGTAGGTAGTTGGAGAGCAATAGGCTTTTGACGTCACAAACAGAATAAGTGATGTGGGGTATGAGGAAAGAAAGGAAGAAATATATAAATTGGAGTTGGGCGTAAGGATTTTTGAGGCAGTTTTTTATTGAGGTTATAAAAGTTTGTTTTCCTAGTGGGAAAAGTTTGTATCGATTGGGGTTTGTTATGTTTGTCAATAAAAGTTGAGAAGTGTTAATTGGTCAGGAAATGGTGACGCAAAAGGGGAAATATTGGATTGCTGGGAATTTGCATGCGAGTTAATTTAATTCGCCAGAAATGGAAAATTTTATTGCAAAAATTGTTATCATTTTTAGAACTCTGGTAAATAAATTACTTTAGCATTTTCCTCCGGCTTTGACTCGTATCATTACGAATTTATTTTATTTCTGGAGTTGGAAATTGAATATGAATTTGATTTCCTTCTTAGAAAATTGGTGTAAAAAAATATTCAAGAATTTCATGACTAATTTGCATAATTTTATTTGATGATAGCTGTGCCCAATTTAACAAGGAAGGGACTGGAGAAAAATAAAAATTGGTTTTTTTTTTTATTTTTTTATTATTGCAGTGATTTAAAAATCTCGCAATGCGTTTTAGGAAATGGAAATATTTAACAAACTATTCTAAATATAATCCTCCCAATCTCTGCAGTGGTAGCTTTTAAAAATTTCATTTGCAATTGCAATGCAGCTTGAATTTATTCAAAACCATCTTGTTGTGAAAGCGAATAGTGTCAACTTTCGTATGATTGGATCAGCCTCATTTCATTTTAACTTTTCGACGTTGCACTTGCAATAATTTAAAATTTAATCACGACTCCAAATCAAGTAATACGCACACTAAACTGCGGTAAACACGCAGAAAATATCAATACAAAGTTGGTTATACACCAAAGAATTGTAAAAACCAATAACACGCATGCACAAACCAATTTTGTATTCCACTATATGTATGATAAACACGATGTTCGGTTGCCAGCAGATGTTTGGATTGGAAATTTGTGTGCGTGAATAGATGGGGCGATAAGTGAGAACAGCGAAAAATAAACGATGGAATTTTTGTTTGTCGTAATTCATTGAAAGGACGGCCGAGATTGCGTCTTTGGTTTCTGATGGATTGTGTCATTAACAAGCATTGTGCGCGTTCTGTTCTTCTCTTTAGGAATTAATGTTGTCATTAAGTTTTGCGTGTCTTTATGGAGTGGGCGATTCGTTGCGATGGAATTTTGTCATTGATCGGTCGCTGGGATTCGGGCACTTTGCTCCATCCATTTTGTTTCTAACAAGTATTTAAATTCCGCTTCTTGTAAAAGCACCTATCTTTTTCAAGATTAGGGTTAAAGAAGTGTACAGATTTATCAAGTAAAGTAAATTTCGTCAAGTTTTAACCTAATTTCCATCGCAACACTCGTTTTTTTGCAGTGAATTCTCTTAAGGGCAGTTGTGGTCACGTTTAAATAGATGAAGACGTGAGTTGCAAGAGCTAATGGTATTTTTTTAAAGTTTGTTTTGGTTGTTCCACTTGTTGTTTAATCTTGTCACCTAATGAAATCTAGTTTCTTGGGATTTGAAGAAGGGGAAGTTAGGGTTGCATTGATGTGTATAAAGTTTCAACACTTTATATTAAGATGTGCCATCTAGGGAACAAAAATCCAAGGTGGAAATCTCTTCAGTTTGAAATTTTAGGGAGGGTAAAACGACACTCTTGGGTGTGCATCTTCTTGTTTCGCAAAAGATAAGTGTCATGTGAGTTTCTTTTCGCATGTCACCTAAATTCAAAGGAAAAATGTTTTAAATTTTGCATGAATGAATTATCAAAAAGGGTTGAGTCTTTAAGAGGATTTCTTTCGCAGTGGAATAGTTAATTTAATTGTCAGAAAGGATTCACAGATATTTTATTTAAAAGGTTGAGATTGTTTGTGTCGAAATTAAAATTTCCATTTTCTAATTATTTAATTAATTTGTCTTTTGAAATAAATACTTTAAGCAATTTTTTCCCCCTGCGAAGTTGCCATGTTTTTTTTTTTTAAGTTTGAATTGAACGTGTCGCGCAGGTGAGCTCACCCTAACTCAAGGCGGAGTTTCTGTTCTGTTTGAAGGTGAGGGTTTAATGGAGTGAAAATAAAACAAATTTTTCTAACTTTTGATATCACCAGTTACTGACATTTATTTCTTAAAACAATTTCTGTATGAAATCCCAAACCCTTTTACATTTTATTCTTTTGTTCAGGTGGTTCTACTTGAGTTAAGTTGCGATCGATGAGTCTGAGAAAGATTCCCAAGCACAGATGTCGTGTTTCAGTTATATTTGTCCTTTACTGAAGATAGTAGCGTTTTGTACAAACACACGTTTTTGCTCGTAATTTTTTTTATTAGTTTATTTTTGTCTTGCGGCAAAGTAAAGCGAGCTTGTTTTCTTGCCTGCAAGTTAGTTTGTTTGGACAAAATTCCAAATTATTGTTGTTGTTGAGTAAATTTTCAATCTTCCTTCTGTCCTTGGCAATCAGCTGTACATTAATCACGAAAAGAGTTCGTCGTTAGCACTGATATTGTCAGTTGGGACGACACTTAATGAGTTTGCTGCACTCGTTCGTTCCCCCATTAAAGACTCAGTTCAACATGTCTCAGGATAATCAAGTCAGGCACAGATCAACATTGTTCTTCCCTCGTCGTCTCCTCCCTCTCGTTCCACTTTGATGCCCATTCTTTCGGTAATCGCGTGATTTGTTCTCATTTGATCATAAATTTGAACAGAAAGAACGTCTTACCGCCTCCCATAGGTCTTGTTTGTTGTTGAATACCGCCTCCAGGTGGCGTTCTCACATTTTTAACAGGGTGGATAAATTTGTTGGTCAGTTGCAGGGTTTTTTTCTCTTTTATTTTATTTGTTTTCATTTGTCACTTTTTGAAGAGTTTCCAAATTTGGTAGGCGCGATCAATTTGTTAGATTTTTTTTCACTTCGTCTTATTTGAAGTGTTACGACAAAATCCTTCTTTTTTTCCTCACACCTCTTTTTTCTTTATCTCGTTCGTCTTTTTTTCTTTCTTTCTTTTATTTTTTTTTATTTCGTACTGTGGTCGGTCCAAAGAGGTAGTTATGGAGGATATTCAACTTGGAACAAACTTCTTCACTTGACACTCTTTAAACGATTTATTAGATGGCACTTTCACCACTCGCCCGAGGCGCGGGAAAAGGCGAAAGCTGCTCACTTCCTGCCTCTTCAAATTGCATCTTTTTATCTTCTTCTCTTTTCTATTTTATTTCGTTTTGGTCGAGTAGAAACCATCTTACATCTTTTCCTTTTCACTGAAAATTTTTCTCTTTCTCAAAACTTAATTAAATTATTCCATTAAATCTTGAATAAACAACTTAATTTTTCGTGCAAAAAGTGCGTTTAAGCTGGGCTTATTACAAAGTTTCAGCACGTGTAACTTTAGTTTGTCATATTAAAATTAATTACGATTTTTTTCACTGTCTTTTCAGTCGTGATGCAGGTGTACGAATCGCAAGTATATGATGAATTCGTCATTAGAGGCAACACTGCAGTAATGAGATGTCATATACCAAGTTTCGTCGCTGATTACGTGACAGTCACGAAATGGATCGTCGATGGATCGTCGCATATTCAATCACCCGCTGAATCAGGTAAATAAAACTGAATAAATACAATTACTAACATTTTGTTTGGCTTTTATTTGTTTAAGAAGAACTTGATGAGAATTTTTTTTTTTTTTTCAAATTAGATTCAATTGGTAATTTCGCTTTAAAGTTGTCTTATCTATTACACGATTCGTGATCAGAGAAATAAACAGGGAGCTGAGTAATCATTCAGACAGGCGACTCTTAATACTGAGTGGCATAGTGAACTCCCAAGGCACCCGGCTATAGCCCCGATCAGGGCATGGAAAAAGTTGGACAAGGAGAAAGTGCAGCAACTGCTAGATTTCACCGCTCTCCACATTGAATTCTCAATCAGGTCAAACTTTATCTTGTACAGTACGAGTATTCGGGCTTTACAAAAGAAGTTCTCTTAATTATGCAATGCGATTCGCATTCAATTGAATATTTTATCCACTTCAAGGGAAGTTTCCAGTTCAAGTATAAATCGAGTGTCAGCTACAGAGTTTGCATAGGAAATTGAAATAGGTTAGATTTTATGCTTAATTTCACGCAGAGGAAATTGAGATTGGGATAGGATATTGGTAAAAAAAAATGAATAATACCGTATTTGATGTTTTGAATTTAAAAATACAGGAATACTGAAATACTGAAATAAATGTCGATTAATTTGTCGAAAATTAGCTGACTTAAAATTCAAGAAATTTATGGTAAATAATTCAGTTGCATAAAAAGAAATAGGCATTAGTTACTTGAGTTTTTAAAAACATGCAAATTTATTTTCGCATGACAAGGTTTAACTTTTTTCTCTTCTTGTTACCACATCTGACGTTTTCAGAAGTTTCAAAAACTAAAAGCATTTACATACGTTTAAAACGAAACTATGTTGAATACATCTGCACTGACTTGAGACAAATAGGATCGTCAGTCCTTATTTAGCTTTTTATACATCTGTTTTAAGCTAGCGTTATGTTTTAAAGTGAGAATATTTTTGCGAGCACTCATTGAACTATTTGAGAATTTGGCTCTATTTGGTGTTTTAAAAAAATTTAATTCTTAAAAACTAGTTTTTTGTTGTTGTTATTATTATTAATAATAACAACAAAAAACTAGTATTTAAGAATTGATTTTAAAAATAAAAGTAAACTAAGAATAATTTCTCAACTTTATAAATTTTTTATTCAATTTTTTTCACCTTTAATCCATATGCTTATGACTATGGCGAGTTGGAGTGGTCTGAGCTGATGGCGGTTTTTGACGCCTCTTCTGCTTGTCCAAAGCAGCCCATAAACCTCTTAGGTCAATAACAGCTCAGTTGGCCAGGGTCGATGCTAGGCGTTAAGCTCATGTTTATTTGTTAAAGGATGACAAAAAACTGTCCAACACGTTTCCTGTTTTTTTCGCCATTTCTTAATCTTATTTACCAGCAGCTTTGTAATTACGTGATGCATTAAATATTAGAAATGCCCATCAACTGCAAACGACACTTGTCACTGATAAAAATGAAGAGTTTAAAGCGTGTCCACGAAAGAACGCGCTCGAGACTTTTTTCTTCTTACTTTTATGAGAGGATAAGTCAGAATATACAGCAATGTTCACTTCGCCTTTCATCCGGGCGCGTGTCCTGCGCATTTGGTATTCATAAGTTTCTTTTTTATATGAGGCGAGATTCGACTTTCACGCTGCACACACCATTCCTGGTCATTGCTGAAGATGTGAAAATGAAATTTTGGTCGGCATAAATATTCAGTTCTGACTTGGAGGACGTTTCTCATGCCTACATACATTCTTTCTTCGCATACCCTCGTCATTTCCACTTCGCGTTGACATGAGAAATAGTCTGCACTTTTTCGAAATAGTATCTAATGAATTTATCAAATTCAAATTTTCCAAATTTCCAAATTCTATTTCAACTTCTCACATTTTCTTTTTTTATTGTTATTTTCTTCAGGTAATCGGTACAGCATTTTAGCAACGGGCGAACTTTACATACGGGATGTTGGTGTTAGTGATGGCAACCGACATTATCGCTGTTTGACGACCCATCGCCTCACGGGAGAAGTGAAGCATAGTGCAACTGCTGGACGCCTCTTCGTCACAGGTGAGCGGTTTTCAAAGGCAAATAAGTTCGATAAAGTGGGAGTAGTATTGTGACGGGAGTTAAAGAGGTGTTTTTTATGATTGGGAGGTAATCAAGTTATACGAAAGAAAATGTTCGCTCCTTTGCATGCCTAGCAATCGATTGGAACGTGAATTTACGGCTTGGAAAAGCGCTTTAAACACACAACGAGGCACGAAAAATAGTAGTAACAGTTGATTATAGCTGCATGTTGATTTACTGTTGCATTTTATCAGCAGTTATCTTTATTTTATTAGCTCGGTCAACATTTTTCTTCTATTTTACTCACAGAAAAGCCGAAGCTTATCAAATGAGACACTCGCACTGTGAAATGAATGTTTTTTGTGTGTGTTTTTAACACGTAACCTTGGATGTTATTTATATTTTAGATTTAACATGTTTTTACTTTTTATTGAAAACTAGATTTTTGGTAATTCCACATTTTCCATTTTTCTGGTTTTAGTACTGCCCCTATTTCTTTGAAAAATAATGAGGAGTCCCTTAAAATGTTTTTCAGTCTTATAATTCGTTTTACCAAGTAAAACTGATTCTTACCACACCCATGACAGCTGCGATTGACAGTTAATGGAGATTGAATTTTGCCTCAGTTCTTGAGATTGTCATTAAAAGTGCATTAGCACGAGGGGAAATGGGATCGCAATGTGCTCGTGACAAGTTCCTCATCGGTTGGGCATGTTGCGGTCGATGATTGCTTTATTACTAGCTTGACGCTATGGGAAATGGCAGACGTCTCTTCTTCTCTTTTTAGTCGTCTCTGTCTTTTTTTACGCACTCCTTTAGGCCGCTTCACGCACAACCCGCCTGTCACGCAGTGCAGCTCATCTCAGAGGAGTTGTAAATGCACTTCTCAATTTTGTTTATTACAACGCGCTAACGAGTAATTGCGAGTGCTTTGAGATGATTATCAAAAGAGGTTTAATTAAGGGAAAGATGACCTTTTGTTTGATCCATGTTTGTAATCAACAAAATTAAAATTTTGCATACCGGTAACGCGCCGGAACCTTACGTGTGTTTTATTTTGCTTTTAATTTTTCAATTTGTGTAATTCTAATGTAATATTTATTCAGGAAGTGCTGTTATAATTAAAAGAGTACGTATTATATTTGTTCTTAAATTTTCAGATCCTCAAGGAAGTGTGCCCCCTAGAATAACTGGTAGTAAGGCGAGTGTTTACTTGGAGCGTGGGAAAATGGTGGTGGTTCCGTGCGCTGCGCAGGGATATCCAATCCCATCATACAGGTAAGAAATTTTGCTCAAGAAAATGTTTTTATACTCATGAATCATCATCAACGTAAAATAATTACACACGTAAAAAAATGTTTTTGGACAAGAAAAAATTTGATAATTTATTAATAACTTTATTCTATCAGTATTAAGTAGCAATTACAGTACTGTATTAAAGATGATAATCTGTTTCCTATCTATTTTCACCTGGAGCCAAATTCAATATCCGACAGATTTGTGGTCATCTGCCATTAATAACATTACGCCTTTATGAACAAACGAACATCTAAATTTCAACTGTAGAACAGTCAATAACCATCAATGTTTTATTTTTAATTGCATTTCAACTCACAAGTCTCGTTCCGTTACGTCATTACCTGTCCATCCATTCCACAGTATTGGTTTTTCACTGAAAGTAAATCACCCAACCTCAAAGTTGATTGCCTATCATGATGGGTGGTCTGCCATTGCCCTTCCCACCTCATTTGAAGTCCCGGTGCCTTTTTCACTTGTTTTCTCTAGTTGCCATTAGGTCGAGATTTTTTTCCTTTTATTTTCTCCGCCCTCTACTTTCTATTGCCGATCACTTATATGAGTGGATGCCGCCTACCATTCGAATCAATAGTTTGTTCTTTTTGCTGTTAGCTATCTCAAGACCTCATAAATCACTCTTGTTCTGTCTTTTCATCCAACAAACGTAAATTGGTCTGCGCAGATGGAGTTTTGGGTGGGTGGGAAGCATCTGTTCTCATTTATTTCCGTGTCCGCTTTCGTGCAAAGAATTTTTTTTTTATTTTTTTTATTACGTCAATTTTTTTATGCAGAAATGTAGAGACATGTTATTTTATTGGTATTGAAAATGTTGTTTCTCTATTTTTTCTTTCGTGTTTTTGGTTGGATGGAGACTCATCTTTATTTATATTTGATGTTACAACAAGACAATGTAATCCGAAATAACTACGGACCGAGGTTATGTGAAGCTTCGCTCGTGATCTAGGCTGAGTGATGGACTGTTGATACCGGGATCAACAACGGACGGTGCCAACACGCCCAAGATGAGATCTCTTTCTGACGTATCGTAACTCTTGATATACCATCATATCCATATCTAAATATTTACACATCAAGAATGCTGATGCAAAAAAAATTTTTTTATAAAATACTTGATAAAACTCGATTTAAAAACAACTTCCACATTAATAAACAATTTATTTTAAATGGATAAAATAATGTTTATATTTTTATATACCTTTAAGGCTTTCCAAACAAAGAAATAAGCATAAATATTGCAGATACACATATCGCATGTGTACATAGTGGTATAAATTTTCAAAAGATGAGTTGTGGCTTCCATTGCCTGTTTTGTATTCGAAACGTGCAAATGTACAAAGAATTACGAAGGGGAAAAAAAGAATATTATGAGTTGGCTCTAGGCTTCGATATTGATGGGTGCTGAGTGTGCTTTTGTGCACCTCTTCGTGCCTTTTTTTTTTTTTTTATGCTTCCGTCAAGGTACAGGGGCTGGCTATGATGCACGCGCAGGGAATTGTACGCTTTCTTCCCCTCCTCTCCCTTCTCTCTCTTTCTCTCTCACTCTAGACGTGTGAGATCAGTATAAAATTTACGAGCCTCGTTGGTTTTTGTCCATTAACGGCGGACGATAAATTTCTCTTTTCTTAAGTGTGATAGTGAAGGAAGTTAGATTCAAGTTGAATGAGGGAAAAGGAAAATGAATGCTGTTTTTTGGATTTATTATCGCACAATCTCGAACGGAATGTAAATATTTTTCTAATTTTTTTTTTTTAATTTTTTTTTTGTTTTCAAATTTTAATTTACGGAGTTGAGATAGGGAATTGAAACAAAATTAAAGTTGCTGTAGTTGATAATTAAATTGTTTATTTACAGTTGGTTAAAGAAAATGGGAAAATCTCAAGTGGTACCCATCGACGACACGGAACGCGTGCAGGTGATTGGTGGGATGCTGCTCATCCGAGATGCACAAAATGGAGACGCTTCTGTGTACGTGTGCGTCGTCAATAACAGTGTGGGGGTGGAAAGGATAGAAACCAGCGTCGTCGTAACAGGTGAGGGAAATAAACTCGAAAGATAAACTTTACAAAAAAAATCAATAAAAATTTGCAAATGGGATGCGGTTACCCTCGAGTACTGAATTTAAAACCAGTAATGTGAAACCTGACAGTTTACTTTGTGATTTTTGTTGTGTTGACGTAATGCAAGTGTTTAGTTCGGCTTGCTAAAAAGAAAAAATCATAGATTTTGCTTCGAGGTGTTTAACTAAGCTTCTTGCGTAGCTGTTTTTGTGTGAACTTATAAAAATTTTAAAATATAAAATTGTAAACAATGTTAATTAATTTTATCTTGGTAAACTATTTACGGTACTTTACAACATTTAAATTAATGTTTATTTATTGTAAAGTTGAAGCAAAAATGATTGACAGTAATACAAAATTTAGCACTTTGCTCTGTTTCTACAAATACAATTGAAGAGAAAGTAAGAAAGTGAAACATTTGTATTTTATTAACCTACATGACCTCGGTTTGTTAAGAGTTGAAGATTCAATAATTGGACACAACAATTTGTAACTCTTAACATAAATAACGTTTCGTCCTAGTTGCATTTATGTTCTTAGCCAATGTGTTTTCAGTTAGATTAAATTAACTGCGCTTTCGTGGCCAAGATGCGAAGATTACCCAACAAATAAACGCGTGTAGAGGATATTGACTCAGTACACTGGCGGTTTCTACTAAGTAAACATGGCGTTGGCGTAAAATGCTCCAAACAAAGTTGCTTCACTTTTACTTTTTTTTTTTTTACTTTTTGTTTGGTAAAGTGCACTGCAAGTTGTTAGCAATGGTGAAAAAGAAGTTAGATAAATCCTTCCACTTTAGCTGGAAATAAATTAGGAGTAAAATGGGTGTGTGCAGGTTTATTTAAGTATTTTTTAGGGTGTTGATGAGTAGATTAAGAATAAAGTAGAATGCGAGTTTTTATGTTGATTGAAGAGACATGCCAGAATGTGGTGCGTGTGCACCCGAGTTATGCATCTGATAACAGGGTTTATTTTGTTATTGCATGTTTACTACCAAAGATAGTAGAATTATATTCAGGGAGATGAGCACCTACCATCGATTTTACAGCGTGCAGCACTAATCTGGGTGAGCTTAGGTCTTAAATAAAAATAGAACTGAGTAATTTCACCACTTAATCTGTATTAATAAACCGGAAATTTTTTTTATCTTATCCGTGATTTTTTTTTCCTCCAGTTTTTATTCACTTTGTGAAATTGTATTTACGGTTTGCAAATGTTGGGTTTGCACGCTAGTTCTTTTGAAAATTGACAAGGAAAGTTTTACTATACGACTAAAGATTTTATTTATTTTTTACTTACTCTGCATACATTTTCTTGAAGCTGACATTTTAATGTTTACAAATTTTATTCTATTTATATTGAGATAAGGGCTTTGGACCAACTGACAGAGTTGGTGGCTTTTCTGCAACAACTGTTTGTTCATTTTTACTTTATTTCTTTTTAGCTGCCTTGGATGTGATCATCGAACCTCGTGTGCAGACGGCCGACATCGGCAAGGCAGCCGTTATGAAATGTGTCATTTCTGGGTTCCCAGTTTCCTCTGTTTCGTGGCTGAAAGATGGCCAACCGCTTCCCAGTGACCGTGTTCGTGTCGAACGCGTAGACCTGCTTCGAATTGTATCAGTGCAAAAGGGAGACGCGGGCATGTACCAATGTTTGGTGAGGAACGAAGCCGAATCGGCGCAGGGAACGGCTGAATTGCGCCTCGGAGGTAAAACTAAATTAATTTTTTTTTTTCTTTTTTTTTTTTACGGATGTCTGTTTTATTCTAATTCCCTAAGTCCACATTTTAAATGTCGATTTTTCTTCCTTTTTTCGTTTGCGATTCAGATTCAGTGCCGGAATTAAGGCAGACATTTCAAGACATGGTAATGCATCCTGGTTCTGCAGTCAGTTTAATGTGCATTGCCTCGGGAATCCCGCCTTCGCAAGTGACATGGGCTTTAGACGGCTCAATCATTGCACCGTCTCGTCGAACCAAGACCAGTTCGTATATAACTGGGGACGGGGATGTAGTCAGCCATCTTAATTTGACATCCACAAGGAGCGAAGACGGTGGAGACTACAGCTGCATCGCGCAAAACCGTGTCGGTTCTACTCGTCATGTAGCCCGCCTCAACATTTATGGTATGTAATGGTAAGTGGAATTCTAATGTGTAAGATACCGTTCATGACACGAAACTTTTTATTTCAACCGACTGAAATGAAAATTACATGCCTCACAAGAGAAAAATGGGGGGAAACAGTTTAACGTTTGAAATCGAACTATTTTTTATTTCAATATTTGAATTTGCAGAAATTCTTATGAAATTCATTCAAATGTTGTTGATTAATGATGAAAGGTGTGATTTTTCTGTACGAAAGTTTCTGAATCGATGCCAAACTTATTCGAACAAATGATCTAATTTCAACTTACGTGTGCGAACTGCAAAGTATCAAATTTTTTTCCACAGCTGTTTTAATTAAAGTAATTCATCTTGGATTTGGAAATGATGGTTCCAACTTGCGTAACTGTATCTACAAACTGTCGCTCGAGATTAAAGTCGGCGCCTCAAACTAATTTAAGTCTATTAATAATATTACATGTCTAATGAAATAGGATCTAGTCAAATTTTTCAAAATTCAAAGTTAATTTTTCTTCTTTTTAGGTCGAGCTTATATCCGTCCAATGAGAAAAATGTCGATAGTAGCAGGTGATAAACTCGTGCTCAAGTGCCCTGTCGCTGGTTACCCCATTGCGTCCATCTTTTGGGAGAAAGGTAAAACAAGCACATGATTTGAATGAATATTTAATGCTGCATGTTTGAATAGTGAAATCACTCGAAACAAATGTCACATTTGCAATTAATTAATGCTTTGAATAGGTTATGTAAACATTTTTATTCATTTGATGCAGAAACAATTTTTTTTTATTTTTTTTTATTTTAAAATTAATGAAGACTTCTTCCTTTAATTTAGGCTAATTAACTTTTAGAGTAAGTATAATTAGAGGAGAAGTGTGGAATTGAATCCGAGTTTACAAATTAACTACTAACTCTGTTTGAATACGAAATCTGTGCTTTTGTTGTCAGTTTACCAATTACGATCGGTATCGTCGGGCTAAATTGTTTAATTGATCTGTTTTCGGTCGTTTACTGTTTTCTAAGGGTTGCTAATCTCGAATGCAGGTCGCCAACATGTCGCAAACGATGTTAACGAAATTAAACTGTTCCCTTGAATAAATCAATCAATGAATTTGTCTATCGGCTCGCCTGCGAACTATATTACTGCCACGACTCATTAGTTCTTAATTAAATTAAATTTACAATTTTTCGTTTGGTAAAATTTATTTATGGATAAAGATGTCATTTTGTGAGCAATGCAATATATTTTTTTACTGTACTTTTTTAAAGTCTTTTTTATTTTCGTATTTTATTTTATATTTATACATTTTAGTATTATGTTGGCTTTATGCGTATTTTTCATTGTCAACTATGACACTTCTTTACCTACTTAGCACTCATTAGCATGGAAATAGGCGTTGGTTGGTGGATTGTGTGTCTGGATTTAAAGATTGGCTGCGTGCCAAGTTAATGTGACGAAGCTTTATGAGCTGAGGAAGGGTTGGCAAGTTGAAGGAGGGGTGTTGTTGTTTTCAATGTGACAAAGTCTCGTCATTGTTGCTGAAGTCTGGTGACGACATGCGGCACGCAGATACGAATCCGAAGAGCTGGTGCGTAGCCAGGCGCCATGTTTCATCTTTCTTTTTCACTTGTTCGAGTGTCAGGTTCAATAAAAGCCGAATATTAATTAGGTTGTTTTGGCTTAAGACAAGGCGCTACAACAAGTTATCCGATACTGTATAAAATTCTCATTTTCTCCGCCTGAAAAGATGCTTTGGAAAATTACCACTTAATTATTACGCTTAAGGGGGCTCCCGTTTTCGAGAAGTGAAATAAAGGCAAACGAGTGCGTGTGTGTGTTTTTTGTTGGTCGTTTGTGCGGTTTAGTCGTTTTATGCCTTTTCAAGCGTTAAGCCCGCTATAAGACGTTTCGATTTCAATCCCACTTAATGAAATGTTAAAAAGACCGAATTAATGGGTTTTTTACATACTATTTGCTACATACTAGCACAATCAGATTGAAAAAAACAAAACAAATAACAAATAGAAGAATTTACTGGAAAGCAGAAATCTATTTTTTCTTTTCTTTTTTTTGATTTTTGTTTTTGTTTTTGGCTCAGACAGCATTTAGAGTTTTATTGTTTTTACTACCAACATTTTATAGGGAAACTGAAACATGTCATGGGGTTACTGTAGATCTAAAACTTGCCCACAGGCTGCCGTCTCTTGTCCGAGATTATGTTTTAAAATTGGCATAAGTCCAAGAATTTTAGTTTTGACTGACATTTGACCACTTAATCTTCTCTCGCTTCAATAATTTCTTCATTCTTTCTAAACTTAATATAAAATCCTCCGTTAACCTTATTTAAACACGTCAAAATTTCGAAAGAGAGCATTCACGTATTTATATCTTTTCATTCTAGAGGGAACCGTTCTTCCTGTGGACTTCCGTCAAGAAGTGTTTGCAAACGGCACATTGATAGTCCAAAACGTGCAGAGAACCGCCGATACAGGAAAATACACTTGTTCGGTATCTTCTCCAGACGGACAAACAGCAAGGAGAGACGTCGAAGTGTCAGTGATGGGTAAGTTGGGAGATAAATTTCACGCAAGAATAAATTCTTCAACTGCAAACGAGTGAAACAGAAAATTTTATCGCTTTGCATAGTTGAACATGCTTTTATTGGTGCGAGATTATAGCCATTTGAATTTTTTTTTTCTCTTTAAACGTTTCAAGTCAGTGATCTTTCACAACGGGGTCTTTAAAGAGTTCGTGTAGAAAGAGGTCGCACGTAAGAGGGCAGTGTTGGTCTTTCTTGGTCTTTTCTCGTCCAATGGAGGTGACTGGAGGTTAATTGACGACGGGCGAGGGCGACACCACGCGTGTCGTCGGCCGCAGATGGGGAATTATTCTGCGCGAGTGGAGCCACTTGGCCTCACAAGACAGCTTCAGCGCGTCCTAAGGCGAGATTCACAGACCACAAGGGTGGCGCCATTGAGCTGTAAATGTTTATTTAGCAACGTTACAGTTGTTTGCAAAGAGGAGGTTGATGCTTGCGCGGCATTTAAGCAGAATAAAATTTTATAATTACATTTATATTTTTTACTTTTGTTTATTTTTTCCGAATTTAGTTTCGCCCAAGATTGTTCCTTTCTCGTTTCAAGACGCCGTTTTACCCGAAGGGACGCGAGCACGATTGCAGTGCGTTGTGAGCGAAGGGGATGTACCGCTTACGATAAGATGGACAAAAGACAATCACCCGATTCCCGCTGATTTGGGAGTTGTTGTTCGGGATTTAGACGAGATCTCGACCATTCTCACGATCAACAACGTAACGCCGAGACAAAATGGACGTTACACTTGCACCGTCAGTAATGAAGCCGCTTCTGTCAATCATTCGGCAGTTCTACATGTCAATGGTGGGTTTTATATATTTTTATCTTTATTTTTTATTATTATTGCTGGTTAGTTGGAAGAATTTTTTTGTATCCAGCTTTTTCTTCTATCTCAATTACAGCAACTTTGTAAAAAACGGAACGAGAATTCGATTGAGTTTGTGCACTTCTTTTCCGTGTAAGCTTCGAATCTCATTGCTCCTTATATAATTGCACTTGAGGCTTACACACCAAAAGACTTTGATTATCTTTATACGTTTTTCTCTATCTTCTTTTTTTTCTTTATCGTGTTTCTTTCAGAGTCTGGAGGGTCTTGGCTTTTTCTAATACGAAAAAAAGTGATTTCCTCGTGCAAGTACTTTCATTCAATATTTCTACTCACAAGTCAGTTAAGACTTTGGAAAATGTCAAGTCAATTTTAAAAACTGACATCTTTTGTCAAGTTAACAATTTACTAGTTCATCTTAAGAGAAATTGTATTAAGGCTTTGACTTGTAACCTGTACTTTTGAAAATTGCTCATTTTGCACCGAAAAGTTGAATATTCAAGCAGCAAGCCGCGTTTTACAGCATGCGGTGAATCCTAAACGTCGAAAATTCAGCGCCGCAATTGGATTAGAAGCGAGGTGTCGAAAGAGAGAATTAGGATCTGGCTCACCATTAAAATTCAAGCAATTCGTGGGATTTACCTGTAACTAAACGTGACTCAAAAATAAGTTGAAAAAAGAGTCACAACTCGCAAATGACTATCCCTCGAGATCATGAAGTACTTTCTTGTTTTAAGATTAATAGATGCTTCACCACCATCATCAGAGGTTTTTTTTTTTTTCGTATTTGCTTTTCGTTTTTGGTACCATTAACTCCGGATACTAACAGCTTTTAAAGTGAAAGTTGCGATGTAACTGAATTTCCCTTCCAACCGACCATCCTCATCACCCCGTAAGATGAAAGTTTTTTTGCTTTTGTGTGGAGGAAAAATTGAAGATGATGTGTTAATGGCGTAAAAGAGGTGTGCTGAAGAAACAAAAAGAACAAAATATTTTTTTCTATCAACTCAAGCGTTGCTCGGCCTAATCGGCATCTCACGACCTGATGGTAACACATGAAAAGATGTTTTCGTGTTTTCAGGCTTAAACCTGATCTGATGCAACAAGGACGGTTGCTTGGTAACACGATTTCTCTTTTAGATGTCATCTTTTCTGTTTGTTTCCTTTTTCTCCGCTAAGTAAATGGTTTTGAAGCTGTGACAAAAAACCCATTTCTGTCTTTGGCAAGAGCTTTTATGTAGTGCCATTAAAGGTTTTCAAACTTTTTTTTTCTTTTCCAGTGCCCCCGCAATGGGTAGTTCAGCCGCAGGATGCCGATGTGCTCGTAGGGCACAGCATTCGACTCGACTGCCAGGCTGATGGATTCCCCAAACCCATCATCACGTGGATGAAAGTGGGAGGTGAGCGACTCGCACTCTAATTAAAGGCACTTGCTCCTAATTGATGACCATTAAGTGCGTCCTTGCTCTTAAGTCGACGATTACCAGCTGATTTTTAAGCGAGTTCTATTAAATATATCTAATAGAGGGCCGACCTTTATGTTCCTCGACTTGTGCCATTTCTGGTGAGTGTCCGAAGCGGTTGCCAAGGCAACGGCTGACAGCTGTGCACTTCCATCACTTGAGAAGAGGCTGATTGCTTTTCTCAAAAGTAGTCAATAGACTGAAAGCAAAGAAATTTTTTCCTTCTGATCAATGTTGAATGACGGGGGCACTTTAATGTGAGTTTTGCCAGCTGATTTTTTTTTTATATTTTATTTTATTTGATTTTTGGTGCAAGTCGGGAAAGTATGTTTACTCGATTTCCGGTGACAAAGATTGGCACCCTCTGGCGTGAAATATTTACGCAGATGTACGTAGTTGTGTGCCGTTGCCTGATTTTGAACTAATGGTTCATTTGACAAGTGTTCCGCTTGTCCCGCTGGTCCATTTAAAGTGTCGTCTTAGTTTGGCGCATGCGTAATGACTCGCGATTTCTTCCTCAGGTGTGTGATTCTGCGTGTTCCATTCGAGGTGTCAGCTTAGTGTCAGCGCTTAGTAATGGCCTTATTATGAAAAAGAGGCTGTTTGCAACTATTTGGTAGGCTGTGAGCGCGAATTACTATGCCACATGTAGAATCTGATGAGGCCTGTAATTTTGCTTATCTCGTCACTGGCTTCACCTTTCCTGTTTTTCACAAAAACGAGTAGAATGAAACGGAAAATAACATCCAGTTTCATCATCACCGCGCTTCTAAAATAGGCTTTTCGCGCAAGGAAAATGATGAAAAAGTGTTAAATGGGTGTTTAGTTTAGTTATCGACTTTTCCTTTTCTCTTTGCTCCGAGAACTCATTGTGAATGCGTTATCTTGATCCACTCGCCGTAACATCATCAAAGAAAGGAGGGGAAAAGCACATTTTGCAGCTATAAAGTTAATATGGAGAGGCGCGAACATCTTGGTACACACAAAGATGCGTTTCAAGATGGTCGTTTGGCGTAATTTAATAAAAGTTTGCAGTAATTTTTCTTACATTTACTTTACCTCGCTTTGTAAACAAGTTTTCCACTTGGATAGTTGTGTGTTTTGTGCATTGAACCGTGTTTTCCTGAACGTGTTTTCTTTTGTTTTACTTATTACAATCTTTTTTTTTTTCCTTTTGTCTAGGTGGTGGTGCTCGGCAGAGCATTCAAAACAGTGTCCACTACCAGGTGCTGACCAACGGTTCGCTGCGCCTCATGAGCGCTGATGAGAATGACCGTGGGCAATATTTCTGCTTGGCTAGCAATGGAATTGGTGCAGGTCTGAGCAAACGAGCCCATCTCAAAGTCAAAGGCAAGGCCTCATATTTGATTTTTTTAAGACATATTTAAATGTGATTATTTATGCATTTAGATGGATAGTACTGTATTTGTAAATGCAAATGAGATTTAGAGAGAAACAACAATGAATTTTAAATCTGATCTATGATTGTATTGATCGTTAATTCGTGCACTTTGGTGATTATTTCGTTATCAACGCAGTGTGATATTGATACGTATCACATAATGTCGTTGTTTTATGCTAATTGATAATTGTGGAGTTATCTTATTCAAATGCGGTAGGAGATAGCAATATTCCGTTTGAATGCATTTATCGAATTTTAGAAAAGGTAGATGATGTTGGCTGGCATAGGCACACAGAACAGAAAAGCGGAAGATTAAAATCGATGAGCGATAAACTTGAGCTGAATACTTAATTGATGAACTCCAATTTGGCTAGAATTAATTTGTTTATTTTGCAGATTAAACTCTCATTTTAACTGTGTTCCAAATTTGCATTTTTTTAAACTGCTTTTTCTCTAATGCACTAATTGAATTGAGGCCGTTGATTTTTAAATTCTATCACCTGTCATTAATTCGAAATTAAAATCACGTACGGAGCTAAAGTTTAAGAGTTTTGTTGCCGTCATTAAAAGTCATTGTCAATTTTTAAATCTCGTGCAGCTTAGTTGTATGCAAACTCGATAAAATATGCACGAACAGCAAACTTTAAAGAAAAGCAGAGTTTCCATGATGAAAAAAAATATTAAAAGTAGGAAAAAAATTCATAATTTAAGCTAGATGCAGAAAACGCCTTTTTCATAGGAAGTAACGAAATGGAAAGTGTATTTAATTATGATAACGGTACTTGATGAGATGCACGCGCAGCTTTGTTAAAATAAAATGAATTTTTTTCCCTACTATTTAATTTAAAAAAAAGCTCTTAAAATGAAGGTGTAGTGCAGTATGTTTGCGCTTTCTTCGGAGAGATTTTCGTTTAAGCACATCGAATGGCAGGAAATGTTGGCGCAAATAAATTTAAAGCTTTAAGAGAAGCGACCTCAAACGTCCACTCGGACAGAAGAAATCGATATATGCCATGGAAAAGACTCAGAGATGGACGAACGGGATGTATGTTGAAGTTTTAAGTTCCGGTTATGGGAGTGTATGTGGATGTAAACCGGAAATTTAGCATTAGAAGGGTCGTGTGTATTGCTAATGGCTTTTCAGAATGTAATAGCAAATTGGATTAATTACTAAATATGATCGATCTGCACGAGACGAGGTTTAAAATGTGTCTAATTTGGCGAAACGAAATCTACTTTAAATAGGTGCATTTAGAGATCTTGTACTGCTGAACAGATGAGTTTCCCTTGAGCAAATTGCGGGTCTCACTTGTGGTCTTCAGCTCAGTTGTGAAAAGTTTAATGATGTTGTAAAGGCCAAATAAACACGTGCACTTCATCTGCATATATGTTCGTTATGTAAACACTCGTAAATGACGACGTTAATTACTTGGTAAATTGGAGAAAAATTCGTTGTTGTGAAATTAATTGATCTTTCAAACTTTTTTGGATTTTGTCGTTTTATCTTATCTTCTCGAGAATTTCTCGGCTCATAAAATGTCTGTGATTTGTTTGTGTTTTTTCAGTTCCTGTCAAGTTTGACGTCAAGTACCGTCATCAGACGATCAAACGAGGAGCAGATGCAGCGCTTATTTGTCAAGTGCGCGGCGATCCACCCGTGCAACTCACGTGGCAGGTCAACGAGAGAGATATCGATGCTAAGACTGAGAGAAGGTGATTGACGTTTCACGTTATTTTATTTTATTTTTTTAAATTTTTCCTTCGCTCTGCTCTTGTTTTCTCTTTTTTAATATTCAGCTGGGGATTAAGTAGGATGAGTGATTTTGTTTTTAATCTTGGGTAATGTGAAAGCGAAAACAAATCTCGAATTGGGAAGGCGCGTGCAAGATTGAGGATAAATAGCGTTTGGGAATGAGAAAAAGGCGACAAACATTTGTCTCGCGATTCGCAGTTGGCAAGAGGGCAATGGAGTGAAGTTGCCCCGATAATTTTTTTTTATTTTTTTTTATTTTGTTATCTGTAGAAGGCTTAAAAGTGTCGGAATTGAAAAAATTCGAAATGGGAGAACAAGAATGAATTGTTTCGCATTATCTCGTACAGATACGACGTTAAGGAAACGCAGTTGAAAAATGGCCTCATCTCTGAACTTCGCATCCGCCACGTTGAGCGAGAGGATACAGCCACTTTTTCCTGCTCTGCAAAGAATGCCTATGGAAGAGATGACACGTCGATACAACTCCTTATCTTGGGTAAGTGGTAATTGCTGTTGATTAGCTCTGGCTGCTCCCTTGACCCAGCAGACAATTGGTATAATCTAAAGGCTGCTTTTAGTAAGTGCCTTCGTCTCGAACGTGTCTTTTCGCCAATAAACAGTCCGAAATAGAAATCTTGATTAATTAACTCATGTAATGACTTACTCACGCGCGTCGACAAGTGGCGCCATCTTACGCCAGCCGGATTAATAATTCAGGCAGAAACATTAAAATAATGCATTTTCATTTGTTGTTTAATTTTCAGAAAATCCCGACATGCCCAAAATGGTGAAGTTAATGGAACACAAAAGCCGAAGCGTAAAATTGTCTTGGACGCAACCGTACGATGGTAACAGTCCCATTATAAATTACCTGGTGCAATACAAACTAATAGAAGGTGAGGAATTATTTATTAAATTTGCAAACATAAGCAATTGCTGCGCGCGCTCTAGAAAATTTCGCAATTGGGTTTATGCAGCCGAAAGCCGAAGCATTTATTTGGCCCGGGCTCAAATGTTGAGCTGCCGGAACGAGAAAAGGAACATTAGGCAAGGTCGTGTGGGTGTGTATGGTAGGAGTGGCAGGGGAAAGGAGGGTCGTCGTGCGCGTTTGCCTGATTACCCCGCCCGCCCGAAGCTCAACGAGATAGATGGCCTGGGAAGTGTGCCAGCAAAGCGTCCTTTTGTTGGCTGCTGGAGTTATCTCTCCACCTTTACTGAGAAAAGCTTCGTAATTGTACAATTGTTATCTGATATTTTTTTTTGCTACAGTTGGACGTGAAATATATGCTGAATAATGTATATCACTTTTCGCCTTACCGTACTTTCGTTTAGCGGGATTAAAGTGAATGCTGTTTGTTAATTTGTCTAATGTAATTTCACTTGGTGTTTATCATCGAAATAGAGATTTGGTTTCTTATTTTTATATTTATTTATTTATTGATTTTGATTCGCGGGCTTCAGCGATTCGTCAAGAGCTAATTAAAGTGCGAGTGAGTTCACACTTTGGTACAGACGTAACGTCACCCACCGGGAGTGTGTACGGTTTCCCGCTGCGACCAGATGAACCTTTCATTCCCCACTGAGGGGATTTAGTCGTGAAAAGGGCAACGCTCTTAGAATTTACTGATGCAGTAGGAACATGTTTCTCTTGTTTACCAATAGACCTGCAGGAGTTCTTTTAAGTAACTGGATCGAGATTTTGGAAAGCTTTTTTTCTCCCCCCTTCGCTCGTCTTTTTTACACTTTGATACGCTGAATTTTTTTCCCCTGCAATGCGTCTTTTGCATTCGCTCTTGGTGTTCTTTTCTGATTTGTGGCTGTGACACAAAAGAAGTAACTTCTTTTTTGTGCAAATGTGACTCAATCCCGGGTCATGGTATCACGCAATTCTTTGTTTGACTTTGCTTTTAGACTTAAACGAGATTGTAAAGCTATGACAAACTGTACAAGAATCCGTATACTCAATTTTGTTTAAGTTGAAATTGGTTTAAAGCTTTAGTGTTGTCTTTGACAGTGAATTTTTATTACTATTTTTATTTTGGCGAAAAGATAAATTGGGATTTTGACTGGTCCCTACAGAGAAGTTGGCGCGTGCTCGTGTCCACTTAACCCTTTTCATACTCACTTTATCTCGTTTCCTCCGCAAACTCAATTATTCTATCAAGGGTGGGATGAGTTTGCCAGGCCATTGTCTCCGTTGTCTACTGATGGAACAAGGATGACCTTTGGCACAAGTACATTTTGATGGCAGACTTCCAATGAGGGGCAGACAAAAGATCATTAGCTCAGATAAACGAATTGAATTGAATCAGGAGGGAACTATCTTTGGCATCACCCAATTTGTCAGTTTGATTCATGTTCTATTTTGATGTCTTTTGAGCGAGGATTTTTTTCTTTTTTTTTTTTTTATATTGACTGTTTTATCTTATTTTTTTCTCCCTGAGGTTTATTTTTTGTGTTTCGATATTTACAGAGGATTGGGAAGAGAGTGTGACTAATGTCACAGTCATGGGTCTCGAATCAGTAACGACCGTTGGAAGTCTTTTACCAGCTCATGATTACCACTTCAGGGTGTTTGCTGAAAACGAGGTTGGACTCAGTGACCCCAGTGATGTTCTTCAGGTGACTACTAGCGAAGAGGGTATGTTAATCGAATTTTCTTTCCTAAATTTACTTTTAAAGTTGAAATTTGATCGAAAACCATTAATAAACTTTTGATCATTGATTTTTTTTTACGTTGCCATGACTGCCATCAATATTGCATTTTCTGCGATGATTAAGTCGGAAGAAAGTAATAATTCACAACAGATAATCAGTGATTTAAAAAGAACTGTGAAATGTGTTCTAAACATGTTTGATTAATCGCGATACACGTTGTTATTAATGTAATTAAGTACTCCAAGTCAATTTAACTTGTTCTTTTATGCATTTTTTAGGAGTAATAAATTTCACACTCGATTCTTTATCGTAATGAATTAAGGAGGTTCAAGCTCAATAATTTGGGTTGAGCTCAGTTGATATCTTGGAATGGCACGCGCAAAGGGGTTGGTGGAGTTGTCTGAGGTGGAGCGTCGGAGGAAGATGGATTGCTTTGCCGCATTCGCATTTCATTTAACCCATTATTAATCTGGGTGCGTTCGTTTTGGCATGACGTTCACTTTCCAAATGACAGATTTGCGCCTTGCACTCATTATGAGCAAAGAATAGTGAGCAAGATTTCCCTTATTTTCTTTCTTTTTTTTGCTACATGATTAAAAAGGAGATTTATGGCCCAGCGGCCAACGATGGCAAGTGGAACTAGTTTTGTTTATCTTGATGACTGCTGCACCTGGTTAAAGACGTAAAAGTCTCTCTGTTGCGAGAATAATGAATCATTCTCTTGGCCCAGATGAAATAATGATTGCCTTTACTTCTGGTTTTCAATTTTTTATAGAGTAAAAGTTTGCGCTTTTGAATTAAATACGAGAGAACTGGGAGAAATAATGGGGAATGAGTGAAGTGGAATAATGAATGATCGTTAGCTAAAGCAGAGAAACGCTTTATCTTGTGTTGACAGTTGACTTTGCGACGGGTAATTTGCTTCATTTCGACTCATTCACATCATCGAGTCATTTGGCTGCTTTCCTTCAATCGAAGGCGTCAGCTGACAATTCTAAACGCAGACCTTGGGTGGATTTTAGAGGAAAAATTGCCTGAAACTTTCCTCTTATTTTTTTTCTTTTTCTTTTCCTTTTTTTTTTTTTTTTTGGTTCAGATTTGCGTAATTGACGGGAATTACTCCATCTCGAGGTTTGGGTTGGACGATTTTATTCAACTAAATTTTCTCCCCGGGTTTTATTATTTGATGAAAATCATATGAATTAATTTTGAAAACTATGAATTTAAGATTTTTTTTTTTTTTTTTTTTTTTATTATTTATTCTCAGTTCCAAGTGGACCGCCCCAAGATGTGAAGGTTCAAGCAACAGGTGCGACTTCACTTTTAGTCACGTGGAAGGTAATGCAATAAATACAAGCAAAAAGAATTTGCAATTTTAATGAGAAATACCTTTAATTCTTAACCGTAGAAAATTAATTATTTAATTTTCTACAACCCTTTGATCTTAAACGAGCTTCACATATTTTTTTTCCTGAGGACTCTTTAATCTTCTGCCCTACTGTAATTGAAAATTTTCCACGTGCACGATCAGAACTCGACTTACTTTTGTAATGTGGCAAAAGCCTTGTTCGAAATCTGTGTTATTGATTTTTTTTTTTACAATTTTTTTAATCTTGACATTTTTAATACTTTTCCCCCTCAGTTACTTAATCACCCTCGTTTCACACGCAATGCTAATGAGGAATGCAATTTTTATTCCTCTTTCCACTAATTTAACACTTTTTAATTACATTTTTTACATCAGCAAGTTTTTAATTGAATTATTTTTCAATGGAATTGGGAAGAGGGAATTTTTATTAACCAATGTTCGTTCGTGATCGAACAGCCACCAAAACGAGGTTCGTGGAACGGAGAGTTGCTGGGATACAACGTTGGTTTCCGACAACACGACGCTCACGATTCTTTCACATTTCGCACGGTGGAATTGGCCATCGATCCTGACCAGGAAATGGCCCTCGAACTGACTGGATTACGCAAATTTGCCAAATACGGGGTCGTGGTGCGTGCTTTCAACCGAGTTGGACACGGAACTAACTCGGATGAAGTCGTTGAGCAAACGGCTGAAGACGGTGAGTAAGAGAAAATTTCATTTTATCTTTTTTTATCTCTTGAAAAAATGTTCGGTCGGTTACAAAAAAGGGAAAAAAAAAGTGATCTATTTATGCAACGAAGAAAGGTCATTTTTAATTAAATTCTTTGTGCGCTTAAAAACATGCAAAGTTAATTACCATTCCCGTTTCCTGAAGGGATTTTTAAGGTTGCAAGAGTCCAGCTTAGTTTGCTTTATTTTATGGCAATTCATACATCAAACTTTAAATGAGAATTGCGATGTTTAGAACGGCCTCGTACAGGATTAATCACGCGCTCGAACGTAAAAGGAGGTGTGGGAATTGTATGCGGGCATCGATTCGTATTGCTAATTTAATGCGTGAACTTGCACGGTTTAAACTGATTAGAGATTTGTTTACATCGCAGTGCCAGCCCTGCCGCCTGAAAACTTGGAATGCGTGCCACTCAGTTCTCAAAGCTTGCAAGTTTCGTGGCAACCGGTACCGTCGTATGCCGTCCACGGATTACTGCAGGGCTTCAAAGTGATCTACAAGCCGACGGAAGAATGGTATGGTGGGTAATGAGAAGTTTCGTCTGCGTCATTTGTCAATTTTTTTCTTTTCTCGATCATTTATTTCTTTTACTGTAGCGTTTTGCATCATTGTGAATGATTTCTTTGTTTTGAAAAATGCAGATGGCGTCGAAGCCGAGACCAAGATCACTTCTGCTCTTAAAACTATCATTCATGGACTGGAGCGATTCAGCAATTACAGTATTCAAGTACTAGCGTTCACTCGACGCGGTGATGGAACTCTGAGTTCTCCCGTTTATTGCAATACATTGGAAGACGGTAATAAATTGAACTTTTTTTTCATATTTACACATCATATTTACTTGCCGCATTAAAAAAATGCTGAGTAATAATTTTTTTATATTTATTTCTTTCTCTTATTCATCCTTAACAGTTCCCGAAGCCCCTGCTACCATTAAAGCTCTCGTTATGAGTTCAGAATCGATTTTAGTCGTGTGGAAACCACCAAACAACAAGAATGGGGAAATAATTAAATATTCCGTATACATGAGATCTGTGGATCCAGGCAAAGAGGTAAATATTGTTTCGCTTTGAGCAATTATTGAAATTTGTGTATCAACAAATCGAATTTACGGTGTGTTACGTTTTAATCTATTTATGCTTTACTTTGTGCTTATTTCTTTCTAAAAAAGTCGTAAACACTAGACTTTTTCGAAACCTACTCTTCAGTATTTTTTTTATTCTTTTTTGTATCGATTTTTCTCCCTCTGATGGTATTTGGTTGGACGACCTATGTCGCATTGTGTTTGCAGATCGACTTTTTTCCTCTTCACTTGATGTCTTCTCTTGAGCTCGTTTTGGTTTGTCAAGTATACTCGCTCTATTTCCCGCAGGTTTTGACCCATCGTTTGCGCCTAAACACAAGCAATCTGCTGCCTTATGACATTGTCTTCTTAGCAAGCGTCTTATGTTGAAAGCTTTTCATTTCTCGAAATGAGAATGGTGCAGGAAATTTAACCTTTAAGCATTCACTGCTTCGCTCGCGTGTTTACAAAACTACACTTAATCTAAACTCTTAACCTCCTGAACTCGGAATCAAGAGGGAAAGAAGACAAAAAAAAACTTTCTAATCATTTCGCGTGCCAAATGTGTTGTCGTGAGCAACGTTTTTAAATATTAGCTCGTCAAACGAGTTGCAATGCTAAACTTAATCATTTGTTGTTGATGCGAACAAAGTTAAAACTGTTGTGCATGATTTCCAGACTTTTTATCGTTTTTTTATCTCTTGCTTTATTTACGTTTGCAGGAAACGTTCAAGCAAGTCGTGTCTGGGAGCCAAACTCACCACAAGTTCATCGCTCTTAAAGAGAATCAACGCTACGAATTTTGGGTAACTGCATCTACATCGGTTGGAGAAGGACAAAGTACACACGTGGTGTCGATTCAACTCACTGGCCCACCAGGTAGATTTACACAAAGTAAAGCGCGATTCGTTATGCGCATACGGTACTTATCGGTTGTAACGTGATAAACGAGTTCTTGAAATGTTCGATAAGCAAAGGAAGGAATGTGACTGACTGCACGCAGGCGTTGCATTCCAAACCGGTGGCATTCGCTTTTCTTATGTAAGAATAATGAAGAAGAATGAGGAGCCCGTCGTTATTTTCTGTCCTTCATCGGCCAAAATGTCTGGTCGTCGCTATTTTTCATGTAAACCCGAATTGGGCTCGCTTCTCTCTGCACTTTTTTATATTAATCTGGCATTTCATTCCACGTGCCATTCTTCAGATTGTTGAATGACTTTCTCCAGCAATTTTTCCCGCAGCTTTCATCATCTGCGGTTCGGCTTTCTATCCTGCTCTTTTTTTTTCACTTTCCATCTTTCATCTACTTTCAATCGCTTTCTGCTTTGTAGTTAGCTGACGTTTTGAATCGAACTTATCAGCAGGCAACGCGATTGCATCGTTCTTTTGCATCAGGTGATAAAAAAGACGATCAACATATGCGCACATCGATTCGTTCAATTTGAATGCTTTGGTTTTTTTATTTGGGTTTTTAATCATTTGCATGTGGTATTAAACTTGAATTTAAAAGAAAAACAAAAACTTTTGACTGTAATTGAAAATTTGGACGTTTAGAAACTTCCAAAACATTAAAAAAAAATTTTTTTACAAAGTAATCTAAAATTATTGATTTTTTTGGAGAGGAAATGTGATTGACAGACGCCAAATTGGAGTAAACTGTGGCGAAAAATAAAGGATTTTAAGTTTAACTTTAAAGTTTTTGTTTATTGACTGTTATCTAATTGGAATTAACTGTTAAGTTTAATTTGCTGAGTTTTATCTGTTATTGAATTGTAACTATGGCAAATTCCACATGTCGGCTCAAGCCAGGGATTAAAGTTGGAGCTATTTACGTGCACGTGCAAGCTGAGAATGATAATACATCGGGCAGTATAGTTTGCGCTAATGCCAAGTCAATAGGGATTGCAGTTTGTCTTGAAGGATTAAGTAAATCGCCTCAACGCACTTCAATGATTTAGGGTTGTGCTATTGCTACATAGTTTAGACTGTCAACATTCGTTGTAGACGATGTCATTTTCTATTTTTGGAATCTCGCTTTTAACTATTTAAAAGGAAGTACTAAGTCCTCACAAAAGGCTTATGCTAAGAAAACTGCCATATTTATTTTTGAAATTGTGCATGTAAAAAGAAAATAAAAGCTCTTGTCACGTAGTATTGTGAGAAATTGACATTTTCACGTCTCATTGAATGAAGAAATTATCTATTCAACCAATAGAAAATTGAATATGTGCGATTAGAACGCTTTTTAGAAGAAAAAAGATTTTATTTAGCGATTACATATTTGGCCATTGGAATATTTGTAAAGAAGAAGTATGGTCTCCTGATACATGAAAAGAAGAGAATGCTATCAGTTCGTTGACGGTGACTGCAAGAAGCTGCGATCATTTGTCATTGTCAAGTGGATGAAGCAAAGGGAGAAGATTTTGAATGCTCAAATTCTCGTTTTGAATAAAGGCAGAATAAAAGTGACACAATGTTATTCACGTTGATTCGCCATTAAATTCAAATGTGTTGAACCGTGACAAACGTTTTGCTATTTCGTCGAGGGATGGGGAATATTAAAAATAAATTTATATTTAAGTAATAATAATAATAATAAATTGATTTTAAAAAAAATTACATTTTAATACTGAAGATAAAGTAATTCATTAAAAAAACTGAAATGTCGTGATTCGTGACATTCTTTTTAATTTCGCCGAAAAACTTTTCTTTTAATAACTCCAAAAACACATTAAATTTAAGTAGTTTGTTTTAGTTTTAAATTCATCATTTTATTTGTTTTTTATGTGTTCTAGTTGCTGCTCGAATTGCGGAGTTCGACACGCAGTTGGTGACATCTTTGGGTTCGGAAGTGGCGCTTTCCTGCTGGGCAGTCGGAGTTCCTCTCCCAGATCGTGAGTGGAGATCCCGGTAAGCGATAAAAGATAAATAAAGTCGATGGGGTGACTGCAGTATACATTATTTTCCTTTTACTCGTGTGTAGCGGTCAGTCGATTGAGAAGAACGAGCGAATTCAGTGGTTACCTGATGGCACACTTACAATAACAGACGTGCGCAGTTATGATATGGGGAATTACTCGTGTCACGTGTGGAACAGCCACGGGACTGATGATGTCACGTATACCATTTTAGTACAAGGTATCTGAGGAATAATAGGTCGATTATTTGTTTCTCTTTGCGAGTGAAGGAAGTAGTGGTCGTTTGCAAATTTTATTACTGTTATTTGGCTATTTAAAGCCGTGGTCTTATTAGTGGTGGTGTTGTTGTAAGCTGGAATGCTCTGCTCGTTGTCTCATCTTCATTCTCCAGCCGTAGTTAGTAGTTAGTTGAGCAGTGAGGGAAACCATCTGGAACTGCAATGGAGGAGCGTGGGAGTCATTAAGTCGGAAAAGGATTCATTACAGTGTCTGCTCAAGGTGTCTGTCTTCATCAGGAAAAAAGGCGAGGCCAGGGAGCAATTAGAGACCATTTTCTTAGTAAAAGTTCTTTTTAACAACTGTGTTTAGTGTGACTTGCGAATCAAATTTGCACAGAGACCTGAACTATGCACGCACGCCTCGTTTCGAACGACCACATACAGCTGTCATTAAATTACTTTTGACAAATTATACAGGTGTATTTAGTTACACCCAAAGTTAAATTTCTGTAAAAGTTGTTTTTTTTTCTCTCTCTTTTTCACTTAGTACTTTATTTTAACTTATGACATTTTTTCGTGCTGAAAGTTAACCGCCAAGATGAAAAAATGATTAAACATTTCTCTCTTTTTTTTAAATTGGAAAAAAAAATGTAATTTTGAACCGGAAGAAAAAAGAAAAATCTTAACATTTGACGATTTAAAAAACATTTATTCACCCGATCAAGAATTTCTAAAATGCGAATTTATTCCTTTTCATCTTTATTCATTTCATCGATTGCAAAGTTTTAAAAGATAGTGTCATTTTTCTTAAACCTAGAGTTCAGGCGGCACGTAGAAGGAAACCCCAGAGAAGCTAGAAATCACAAGTGGTTGGAATTCCCAATCTCCATCCTTCATCTCGCTCTCTCTGGTTGCTTGCTGTTGGTTCGTTTCCTACTCCCTTAACCCGTCTTCATCCATCAGCATTTTCTGAGAAGCAGATGACATGTCCCCCGTTAGTTGTAATGTTGTTGTCCGGCTCGATCGATACGTGTCCACTCTAATAAAGGCAATCTCTAGTAAGAGGAAGCAACTTCATTAGGGGTAAAACGAAATTACCAAGTGTGTGTGTGGGAAAAAAACCCTTCAGCTATACAAGCTGGTAAAAATGGCAAATGACACATCACTGCTTGGCTTTTCTAATCTTCGTCACTGTGATGTAAAACAATTTTCGAATGTCAATAATAATAATAATAATATTAATAATAATATTAATCTTAGCTGTGATAGGTTTTGTTTTTTTTTTACAATTTCTAATAAGGATCATTTATTTTTAATGCAAGTGATGCAGTGTAATTGAGCGTGGTATTGAAGTAAAACTCGATTACACTTTAAAGTTAGGTATACTTTATATGACATTTAAACTTTAATGTTTTAATTAATGCACAGACGTAGTTAAAGACGATGTCGGTTTCATTTATTATTTATTGTTGACTAAGTCAAATTTTCTGAAATTTGTTTACGCCTCACATTTTAAATGTTAATGTGACATTTGATTAAAGATCGATGTTGTGTTCTTACGTCACGATACAAAATACGGTATAAGGAAATGTTTTAATCAATTTATATCGAATGAATAATTTTTAAAGTATACTTAATGGTATAGTAGAATTGAATTAACACAGAATTGTTTTTATTTTTCTTCCAAAGCATCTGTTCCACAGTGTACCTAATTGAAAGATATTGAAATATTGTTTTTAATTTCTCTCCCCCAGTGCCTCCAGCGCCTCCATACTTAACTGTAGCTGAAGTGTCATCAGACGCAATCATATTAAAATGGGTTCCAGATAAAGCTGAAGGAATGCCAATTTTAGGTGAAATTTTTAATTGTAAATTTTTATATTTGTTAAATATGTTTGACCATGTTTGTGTTTTTTTTTTTTTTTAAAGGATTTACCATCCACTTTAAGCGGGAGTACGGAGAATGGGAAGAAATATTTGTAGGTGCAGATCACCTCACATACACTTTGTTCAATTTGGAATGCGGCACACGCTACCAAATGTATGTCACAGCCAGAAACAAAATTGGAGTCGGCGACGCTTCGCAGATACTTACTGCCAGAACTAAAGGAGCAGGTACCTTAAAGCGAGCAAGTACATAAAAATCGTTAAAGAATCGTGTTAGAATTATAAAACTCTTTTCACAGCTCCCACAGTTCCAACTCGTGAGAAGTTGATCGAAGAAAGTGCCACCTACGTGACACTGCATCTGTCAAGCTGGTACGAAGCGAGCGCTTGTCCTATACTTTATTTCGTTGTTCATCACAAACCGAGGGACGAAAATATTTGGACGCTCGTGTCTAATAACGTGCAACCGCATCAAAATCAATTTGTCATTCCCGACTTGCAACCGGCCACTTGGTACAGACTGCGCATAACTGCCCATAACAGCGCAGGATCATCTGTGGCCGAGTATGACTTTGCAACTCTCACAATGACAGGGGGTAAATTAACATTTATTAAACTAAAAGAAAGCAATGCTAATTAATTATTTCGTTTCATTTCAAAGTGACTTTGGCTTCAGAGCCTGCCATCAACGATGCTCCCGAAAATGAATCGAGGTCGTGGGATATGAAAATGGTCGCTTCCGTGTCTGGTTCTGCAGTTGTCGTCGTAGTCGTGATTGCACTTGTCTGTTTCTTTGGGTATCACTATGGTATCATACATCATAAAGAAACAGGTAAATTGAAATATTATGAGTTACGACATGTTTTTGTCATTGCATTTACATTTTATGGTTTTGACTGAGTGAGAATACGAGTTTTACGTTGTCTCAATGCCGAAAATCGCCTTTTAATTTTCATATTTTAATGATTTTATTACAGTTCGAGATGAACATTTCGAAAAGCCTTTAGCTGAACCAACAACTAAATCTTACACTACTAAGAATTCAAATTCGGGAAGCTTTACGTACCTGCTCACAAACAACGACAGAACTCGCACGCATCTTATTAGTGAAGCAAACGTGGAAGGTTAGTATGATTAATTAACATCAAAACTTTAAAGAACTAATAAGTGTTGACACGTGAAGGAGTCCATGACGATGCCTGTCCGTACGCCACTTTCCAGTTGTCTGAGAATAAACAGAACAGCAACAACACTGCTGAAGAACTGCGAACTTTCAGCAAACGGCATCCTGTACGAATTTTATCTAAATTATTCAATTGTAGCGTAAAATATTAAAAAAAAACAAAAAAAAACTAAAATAACTTGTCTTGATAGACTGAAGTAGAAGAAATTTACTCCAAAGTTAGAAAAGCAAATTCGACTCAAAGATCAAGGACTCCTTACGCGTATCCTGATAGTCAAGGTAGAAATGACTCAAACTGTAAATAAAACTGGCAGAATTTAAAATTTGTATTTTCTATAGCCTACGCGAATCCAGAACAAAAGTCGCACGATGCTCCAACATTATTGCCAGATTCAACGCTTCAGTTGCATTCGAGACATCAGTGTAGGCCTGGTCAATGCGATCACATTGGTAATTTTAATTTAATTTTACGGTTCTTTTTCCTCCGAAATCATACTATTTATTTAGTTCCAGATTTGTTAGAAAATGGACCCGATTCAGGATCGTCGAATGAAAATTCGCCAAATTTAGACAAAGCAGCGCCTTTTATGTCTCTCAACCGAGGAGGAAGAACTGCTTTAACACCAATGAGACAAACTAGATCGAACAATAGGTAATGCGTTGAAAATTGCGAAATAAAAGTTTGTATGTTAACTTGTGTGTTTAAGGTATGCCCATCAGCCTCAAACGACGGAAACGACGCTAATTTTTCAAGATGGGCTCGAGGTTTATCTTCCATATTACGAAGATCACAATGCTTATACTAATGTGGAAAGATCTTATCAATGAAAATTAGATTTGTGTATGTTTTCGATTTTTTTTTCTGTTTTAACTTTACTGTGAACATTTGCCTTTGTTTAGAAGGACAAATGTATATTTCAGCTTCTATGAAGTTGAATCGCTTAAGGTACCGTATAATGACAGTGAATGTGGTGCAATGGGTTTGCAACTTTGTAATAACAGCAAACAAAAAAAGAAGTAAAAATCTTTCTTACTAAGTGCTTTTATTTTTGTCTGCAAAATTATTTAGAATTTATGATTTGTTTTGTTAAGACATTCAGCATTTATTAATGTGTAAAAGAAGAAAGAAAGAAAGAAAGAAAGAAAGAAAAGAAAAAAAAACAAAAAACTCGTAGTTAAACAAATATTATATACCGTAAGAAGAAATAATGGGATCCCATTTCCACCCTTCTTTGCCAAATTCGTTGTAAATAGCTTAGTTGATCGTGAAGAAACATTAAGTCGTAATCTTCTGAGATATGTCGAAGTGGCAACGATTCGCTGTTCATAACATACCACAATCGTCACTGCAAAAGTCTACATTTGAGCTGCGAATATAGTGATTCCACATTCCTTGAAGATGGCCACACCCTCAGAGGTCGAAACGTCGAATCCAGTTCTCCACGAGAACGAATCTCCGAGTTCAATGAATTCAAATGAAAACATCAAACTCCTTGCACTATCCTTTTCACTTGAAACAGAAGTGATTTGAGATAGTTGAAAAATTGGCTCCCAGATGTTCAAATGGTAAGACTATACACTTACATGAAGTAAAGTTTCAAAAAACGAAATTCTTGAGAAAATCGAATTTAGTTGCTTTTTTAACACCAAAAGCAACTAAATTCGATTTTCTCAAGAATTTCGTTTTTTGAAACTGTACTTCAAGTAAGTACACCGAAACATGTGAACCATTTCCGCTTGCATATACACTTACAATTTGATCACTTTTTCATTTTTTGCTCACATCTACTAATCCATCAGAGCTGGACCTATGCATGCGATATGTTTTAAACTCCTCGCACCAAGGACTAGTCATTCCACTTGGAACAGAAGCGATTTGAGAAAGTGTAAAAATTGGCTCCCAGATGTTCAAATGGTAAGGGAATACACTTACCATTTGTTTTTATTTTTGGCCTATTTTTTCCAATCTTTCAGAGCTGGACCTATGCATGCGATATGTTTTAAACTCCTTGCACCAAGGACTAGTCCTTCCACTTGGAACAGAAGTGATTTGAGAAAGTGTAAAAATTGGCTCCCAGATGTTCAAACGGTACCGTAAGACTATACACTTACCATATCATCACTTTTTGCAATTTTTGCTCACATCTACTAATGTAATTAGAGCTAAAACCATCAAGAAGAAATAATTGATTTGCTGATAAAATAAAATTGATCGGCATTTTCATTTATTTCTTGTTATAAGTTTTTATTTCATTTCATTGCATCTGCTGTTTGAATTTAGCTCATTTGAGTACCGGTAAATGAAACTAGATGGAGCTTGAATACCGGAAATCATATTATTAATGTTTTCTTGTACGTAATTAAGTAATTAATTTTTAGACAATAATGAGGACCATGTATTTATTAATTTAATCTTAATGGTAAAAAAAATTTTGAAATTAAAACAATTTATTTATATTATTTACATTCAAATTTTCCTAACGAGAACTAATGTAGTTTCAATTTATTCTAACAGATGGCGCATCTTACGTCATCATATTCAAATTATTTGGCGAATAACTACCCCTTGTCCCCTTTACGAAGTGAGTCGGTCCGAGATGAAAATTGCGAGAAATCACTTAATTTTCGATATTTTTTCCCAGGATCTTTTCGTTCTCTAATTTCGAAGATATTTGCCACATCATTTCGCCTACTTTTTCTACATGAAGCGGAAGCGGAAGCAGAAGTGGAAGCGGAAGCTGGAAAAAAGGTGAAGTTCCTACATTTATTTAATTTAGTTCATTTGTTTCGTCGAATTCTTAGCGTCGCCTCGTGTTCTTGGTTCTTGGTCAGCCATTTTAGTCGGTAACGTCGCCTCGTGTTCTTGGTTCTTGGTCAGCCATTTTTCTATTTTATTCTTCATTTATTTACACTTAACTTTTTTCGTTTTTTTTGCTTGTTTCTAGGTGGTTCTCGTCGCTGTTCGACTTCGCTCGGGATTCGGGACTCGTTTCACGTAAGTATTTTCGCTTTTATTATTTTTTTCAACAGTTTCTTTTCTAGGTTGTTCTCCTCGGCTCCTCGCCATTTGACGTCGTTTACCACTCCACTCCACACAAAATGTGTAAGTATTTTTCGAATAAGTATTATTTTAGTGAAATTTTTACTAATGTATTGTTTTTTCTATTTTTCTTTTAGGATTCTCACTATCATCGCCTTTTGACGTCGTTTACCACCCCACACGGCGCCGAGCGCGTACCGACTCCCGCGAGGGAGTTGGTGCGTGCTCGGCGCCGCTGGATGGGGAACCCTTGCCGAAAATCAGCCTATCTTAAGAATATTAGGCTTATCATATTTCCTCTTCTCCCCCCCTCCTCCTCTTCTTCTCTTCTCCTTCTCCCCCCCTCTTCTTCTCTTCTCCTTCTCCCCCCCTCTTCTTCTCTTCTCCTTCTCCCCCCCTCTTCTTCTCCTTCTCCCCCTCTCCTCCTCTTCTCCTTCTCCCTCTCTCCCTCTCTCCTCCTCTTCTCCTTCTTTCTCTCTCCCTTTCCCTCTCCCCCTCCCTCTCCTCTCTCCCTCTCCCCCTCTCCCCCTCCCTCTCCTCTCCTCCTCTTTCCTTTCCTTTCTTCCTTTCCTTTCCTTTCTTCCTCTTTCCTTTCCTTTCTTACCTTTCTTTCCTTCCTTTCTTATTTTATGTTATGTATAATATAATAAAAATAAATAAACACTTGATTGAAAAAATGGACTCTTTATTATTAGAATAATAACAGCACAAGAAGGAGGGGAGAGGGAAAGAAGGAGAGGGAAAGGGAGAGAGAAAGAGAGAAGAGGAGGAGGGGGGGAGAAGAGGAAATATGCTGGGCCTAATATTCTTAAGATAGGCGATATTTTGGCAAGGGTTCCCCATCCAGCGGCGCCGAGCACGCACCAACTCCCTCGCGGGAGTCGGTACGCGCTCGGCGCCGTGT
>JAQFZP010000099.1:0-63395 GCA_034695745.1 Geophilus truncorum | reverse complement strand
CCCCCAAAAAAAACAAGCTTCTGTATCCCGTAGGTGTGCAGACTGAGCCACAGCAACGCGTGGCGGGTACTGCTAGTTCAATTATAAAACCAAAATTACTTTTCATGGCAGCATTGAAATAGATCCGAATGTACATTCTTCTTATTATCTATTATTGATTATACATTAAAATAACATTAGGATAACAATCATTGTCTTTAAAGATGTCTTTTTCACCTTTCTGCATGTGACCTGTGGGATATCCACTTAGTAAATGGCCTCCTCTGAGGTTTGCACTTCTCATTTCCGTTTTATTATTTACCTTACTTTAAGTGTTAAACCTCTCGCAGTTCTTCTCTTAATCCAATTTGCCATCTTTTGAATTATTCTCGCGTGTGTATCTCACTTCTTACTGTTAGTCACAACGTCCAGAGTGCGACCTCTGGTGAGAAAATTCAGAAAATATTTGACACTAAACACTGATCTGTCAGCATCGTTTGGCTGACAATATCATGTGTCAGTTTTACATCAATTACATTTCGGTAATGATAGGATTATGAGCTATAAACCTGCTAATCCTTGATAGGTGCTACAAATTGCCAATCACATTGATTCAAGCGTGTGTTGTTGATGTCGTTGTTGAAGGTATTTATTGAATTAATAATTTAAATATTTTAACGTTTTTTTTTTTTTTTACTCGACATGTGTCACGAGTTGATTTTAATTCGAATAAAAATGCGAATTTTATTTCTCCTCGCTATACAAAGAAAGAAATGAAGAAGAAAAGCAATTCTTAGCAATTCCTTTTAAAGTTGGAGTTTTTTTTTTAAGCGGAAGTAATTCTTAATGCGTTTTAATTACGCGTTTCTTGAGAGTAAATTAAAAGGAGTATTAAGATCTTGAATAGATTAATTCAGGTTGAAAATTACATACAGGGTGTCACGTGATACGAAAAGTGTGAATAAAGCATGGTATTAGGTTGAAAAGGGAGCTGCAGAGAAGTCTTATCAGGTACAGGCGGCAGCAAGAACCGCGCTTTTTAGATCAATAAATTATTTCGTGTTGAAATATGCGAAATTTGCAACGAGACGGAAATGAGTTTTACTCATGCTAATTTATTTGCAAAGTTTACAACTTAGTCCACTTTTTACTCATCTTCTTTAACTCATTTATTTATCTTTCAACCTATTTTTTTTTTTTTTTTTTTTGATGGGTTAGAAAATTTAATTTTGAATAATGTTTCTGCTAGTTGAAGTTACAAGAGTAGGTTTATGCAATTATAAGGGGAAAACATTATTTTAGTGTAAATAGTGTAAATATAAATATAGGAAATGTATAAGTTATTGCATAAATTTTATTATTTTAGCTTGTTTAATGTAGGGGTAAAGGAAACTGTTACTATTAAAGTGGAATCAATTATTCACATGCAAGCTTAAGTCACTTGAGCAATTCCACATTTTTTCTTCGTCTTTAAGTCTTTGAACTAAAAAAATAAAACTACTTACTTAAAAACTTTTAAAATCTTGAAAATTAAATAAGTGAGCAAGGGAAAGTATTGTAAATGTGGATTAAAGAGTATGTTATTATACAACATAATATAACCAGAAATAGGTAATATTAAGAATTTACAATCATCTATTTCAAAACTGCCATGCTTGACCGGTCTCTGCTAAATGCTTCTAGAGACATCTAGTGACAGTTGTTTGCTTTAATGGGATTTTGATGTAAATGTTTCCTAAATTAATGGCGTTATCTATGTGACATAACTGATTTAATGAATCTCAATGCAAATCTTTCTAGAAATTTTTTTTACTTATTACCCTACTTTTTATATCTTTCAACTAACATTTGTTTAATCTGTCGATGAAAATATAATTAAAATAATTTAAAAATTAAATTATAACATGGCTAAAAATTGTGCCATCTGACAGATTTTTTTGAAACTTAATGCCCAGCAAGTTTCAGTATCTGCCATTAACAAGTAAGTAGAGAACATTTGATAGCAGCATTGGAATAGATGTGGTTATACAGTGAAACCCCGATATAACGTCATTCGTCGGACCGGCTTAAAAATTACGCTATAAAGGGGTTCACGCTATAAGCGATCAAGTTTTAAATAGCCAATGCTACGCCAGGGAAAAAGGAAAATGACGTTATAGAGGGGTTTACGCTATATCAGAGTTCGCTATATCGGGGTTCCACTGTACATTCTTATTCACACTGATTGGTCAGAATTATTATTATTAGTTTAAGTGTAAACACAAGTTTAAGTTAACGTAAGTACTGTACAAGTGTGAACTCATCTGAGTTCTTGCACCTTATGAACCTAAAACGCATCTCTATTGAATTTATACGTTGTTGCATCATGTCTTTCATTTGCATTTTATGGTACGATATATTTCGTTTTACAAGAACTTTATCTATTCTTTCCATAATGTAACAGGTTATAATACTAATAATAATGAGATCATTTTTCAATTTCACTTAATATAAACTACCATAGAGATATAAAAAAAAAATCACACGCCCCATCTTTAAAAACAATATTTCCAAGTCACACTCTGCACATAGCGAGCTACCATTATTTCCACACTCGTGTTTGAAAAATCTATGGAAACTAATTACTCTTTTGCATACAAGGTGATGATAGCGTAGCGTTGTGTGAACCCAGCTTAATGCATATTGCATTATGTTGGGCATGCATTATCACCAAGTCGTTTCTAACATACCGCTAAGGGCCTGCACAGTTAATTATCAAGTATTAATTTTAGAGTCCCTCTTCACTACAGATGCATGAACAAAGTTTGGGCAAAGCATTTAAAGACGACATTAAACGACTTGTTTATGGTTACGCCACCTTTCTGTGTGTAATAAAGAATTACTTATTGATTTCTAGCTTTGTGATATTAAAATTTTAAAGACGAGTAATTATTTAGCTGCGACAGTACAGTTTTTGTTTATATTTTATTTTTTTATGTTTATAAACTCAAAAGTATGCAGGAAAGGGAAAAAAATGAGGCTTGATGTTTCTCATATTTTATGTATAAGATTTGCTTCGATGCAAAATTACTTTTACTTCTGAAGTTTTGTGTTACTTCGACTCTATGGCTGAGCAATGTGTGTGTGTATGAAAGAACGAATTGGTTTGCGTTGCCACTTTCTCTTTAGTTTTGAATGAGATTGGATTGGGGGAAAAAGTTTTTGTGAAATATTAATTTTAAGCAAATGTTGCAGATATTTTTACTTTAATTCGTAATGTAAGTTTCGATAAAATATTAATAAAATTTAAAATTTTATAGAATTATCATGCTAATGTTGGAACAATGCACTGTAAAACCAAGTGTCTAAAATTAGCTGAGACAGATATGTGATTAAATATTTAATGCATACCATATGACAAGTTAAAGTTGCTTAAAGCAGAATTTATGGCACCGTCAAATGTCTCAAATTGTAATATCAAGAATAAATAATAAGAAGAATGTAAAATTGTATCTATTTTTGTGCTGCCATTGAAAATGTTTTGATTCTCTATATAGTGGCAGATTTTGAAACTGCTGGGAATGAAGTGTCAGAAAACTGTTAGATGACAATATTTTAAGTCATGTTATAATTGAATCTGTTTGGAGATTCATTAAATCACTAATTTAGCCAGTAATGCAAACAACTATCACTAGATGTCTGCAGTCTTAAGCAGGCCATCATAAAGCCAGACATGGCAGCATTTTTAATATTATTTATTTTATTTTCATCTATCCTTGATATTTATTAAATTGAGTTTTAAGTTTTTTGTCTATGAGAATAATTTATACACAATAATTTGAATGATGCGGGCATTAAAAAATAACCATGTAAAACAGCCATTAGCCAAACTTGTTTTGCCGCACGAAACGATTTTTATAGCGCTTTAACTTTGACATGAATGTAGTGTCGGGCCGTGAAAATCTCATCGAGTTGATTGCAAAGCGTTAACGCTTGAAATTGTCCCTTGATTAATTATGTGTGCCATCTGCACTTTTGCAATTGATGCCGCAGTCACCAGGTCTTCTCGGCTCCCAGAGCAACCGCTTTATTTTCAAATGCAGGAAAAAGTTTATCACCAAAGAAAAATCTGGAGCAGATAAAGCCCAGCGATTCATTATCTTCTGGGGAATAGTTGGAAGTACAGCGGGCTCAGCCCCTCGCTCCTTATCCTTTGTGGCATCTTTATCTTTTAGCAGACAAAAGCAGTTTGCAGGGAGGCAAAGCAAGTCCTTGGAAAAAATCTTGTGTCTTTGATGCAAGCTACTCAACTCAGCATCGGGGGTACAGCGCTATATTTCATGTCGTTAAAAATTAAATGGAAGCCATTGCGTTGAGCAGTCGGAAATTCACATGTTATTGCTTGCTTCACTTGCCGAGCTGGCAAGTGGGGGGGAAGTGGGGGGGAAACTGGCACGATGCCACGTGTGTAGCAAAACCGAGATTGCTGAGACAATACAGCCAAATGGGAGTGACAAGAATGTAATATTAGACCTCCGTCCTACCCCTCACGGCTCATTGAAATTGCATTTTCGCACAAACTTGGTCGCGAACACGAATAAATTAATTAATATTTTAAAGAAAAAAATTTCTAAAATGTTAGAGAAACGTTGCAAATGTTGAATTTTTAAAGTTGTTTTCACCTTAAAACTTTTTGCATTTCAAAGTGTGTTTTGCAATATGTATTAGTTTTAAACATTAGATGGGTAAAATATTATGTGTGTGACGTTCGTATGCATCACCTAGAAGCTTGTAAATCATAAATGCAACCGATAAAAATTTCAGATCGGCAAAACTTTTAGCTCACAAGATTAGACCCAGGCCAAAACAAGGCTTAGGTTTTGCTCGAGCAAACTGTCTTAAATCAAATCTCGAGCCATTTAAACTGCACTTACTCATAAATCCTATATGGCTATATGCGTGCTTATTGCTGTATGAGTTTATGCACAAATATCCGTGCGGCAACTTAAATTACCATTAAAAATTACATTAAAAAATCTGGAAAAAAACATTTTTGTTATTAAAATATATCATAACTGTAAAACACGCTTTGTAAATGTGAATGTTTTTTTTTCTTATCCCATCATTGTGGAAGCCAAACACTTAATGGTAATAACTTCCCCTTAGAATAGGCCTATGTGCTTTTTCCATTACGTTGAAAGCTGAGTGCAACCCACGACATAAAGAATGTTTGTTACTCTGTTAAAACACTTTTTGATATGTTACTTAACACAAAACACAACTAATCAAACCGGAAATGCCATTTTCTGCGCTTTAAATTCATTATATAAGCAGGTGATGGTGGGTGCCATTGTAGTAGTTCTTGTCTTATCAAGCACATTTTGGCCGCTGGATCTTTTGGGGCCTAACCTCATATCAGGCAGTTTATACGATTTTTTTTTTTGGGACTTTTTATTTTGTGTAGTACAGGAAAGGACTTTTGGGGATTCAGCAATGGTTTTCAAAGCATGGAGGTGGTCTGTCCCTTGATGGAATACGAAATAAGAGGGCAGGGGTATACAACAACAACAAGACGAGATCACAATACCAATGTATTTGGTATTCCTCAACTAAGTATAAAAAGAAAAAAGCAGTTTCCACTGCGATGCGGGGAAATGAATGGAAATGCTCAGTGAATTGGAGCTGTGTCTTGAAAAGGAACTGTAATTGCAGAATTAATGTTGCTTTCAAGAAAGACTTATGATTCGATTTTCTCCATTATCTGATAGGCTTATTTCTTTTAGTTTGACAGATTTTTTATTTTCAATGTTTAAAGTGAACTTAGTTGATATTTTTTCACGTTTCTGTTGTTAGGAGTGTAATTTGATTATGGATTTTACGACATGTTGTTAATGAGACTTTAATTCAATGTTGTTTTTAATAATGTTGCGAGAGCTTTGCAGGAAAGAAAAATAACTTTAACTTGCTGATTTCACTATTTTTTTTTTACTTGTTTTTGTGTTTTAGGAAAAGTAAATTCAATATAAGAACGATAAGATAAACAAAGTCTGAGAAATTGAAATTCTGTTTACCTTTAGTTATTTACAGTACAATATAACTTTAAATTTATATATATTTTTTTGTTATTTTTCCTTGTCAGTCTTACAAACACAGTTTGTTTAATACAATTGCACATTTAGCTTGAATCAGTAGAGTGAATTACATCTCTAAATCTGATTTGATTCCTCCTGATCCTGAAAAACCAAGAATTTAAGATACCGTGCGCTTGATCCGAGATTGATCTCAGAGCAAAGCTGAGCCTCGTAATCTCTTATTGGCAATAAGACTAAGGGCACGTGAAAATTCCATTTCCTAAAACCGTCGTTTCTTGTAAAGTTGACGTATATACTTATGTGTAATTACTGCTTTATTCCAAAGTATATCTACACTACAATCTCCAAAGAAAAAAAAAAGAAAAAAAAACCAATAACATTTTCGTGCAAATTCGCTATTTGAAAGCACCACGAGTAATTATATTAATGGTCTACGGTACCTTTTAATTTAATTTCTTTTCTCTACTAGTAAATTATTCTAAAGTAATCTCATTGTCAGATTTCGTGCTGATTGAACGTAGTAATTTTAGCGTTGTGTTACACACAGTTAATATTTTAATTTTAATGTAAAATAAATTTAAGGAAAAAAGAAAAAAATGATTTGATGAACTGAAAAATCTAATTTCAGCAAAAGTGCTTCGGCTCTTAATCCATGATGAATTTCAATTAAGAGTTGCAGTGAGTGGAAAATGTTCTAATCAACCTGTTTTCTGCTTGATACAAACCTTGAGGGGTTTCCTATACTTGATGATAAGTCAGTTTAATGTGTGCAAAAGGATGTTACACATGTTTAAATACATAATGTGGTCACGGTTGACGTAAATAGACATTTTGCATAATCAATGAGCAATAGTCACCAAAAATGCCACTTCAGGGCGCTGTTTGAAAGTGATTGGTAGGTCACTTCCGTTTTGCAATATTTATTACATTTCTAAAATGAAAACAAAGCAAATTAAAATATGAATTTAATTTCAAGGAAATATTGTGCTTGGCTAGCAGATGTTGGAGATGAAAATAAGGTGTTAATTTAGACCAAGCATTTATTTTTTTCAAAGCAGATGTTAAGTACATTAGACTTGCATTTTTCTTTTTTTTTTTTCATATTAGCTCTTAATGTGGTTCATTTAATTTAGGGGCAAAGAAAAAGTGCAAATGTGATTATTACTTTGCAAGCCTGAAAAACCCATTTAACAAGTTCAACTTCTTTCCCTACTTTGAATGGGAAGAAATGAATAAATTATTTTCTACCTTTTTCTTTCTTTACCCCACATTTAGAATTTTATTCTAAAAACAGAAATTTGGAATTTAAACTTAAAAGTTTTATTTAAAAAAAAGATAAAGAAAAAAAAAAGAAGATTGAATTTTTGATTTTCCACATGGAAAGATAAAAACATAAAAATAAATATAAAATTAAATGAATATAAAATAAGAAGCTGGAATGTAAAAATCAGTTTTTTGGAAGAGGGGGAAAAAAAAAAAAAAAAGTAAAATGACATTTCTTTTCCTTGCCTTTTTTTATTCGTTCCCACTTCACAATCTTTCTCACCTCTTGTTTCCATGGATACCACAGCAAATCAGGACTGTGCACAACCACTCTCCTTCCACCCATAATCAGCATAACTTGTGCATTAGGAACCGTTGCTAGGTTACTCCTAGACCAATCATGATTCAACGAAAAAGGGTAAAAAATGGTGAAAAAAATAAAAAAAAATAAAAGAAATGGGAAAGTGTATTTCAAAGTATCAGGAATTGGAAAAAAAAATATTTTATTAAAATATTTTGCAGTTTATTTTGAAGCATTTAATAATCCTCTTTGGTTGATTACAGTTGTGGGAATAAGCAAAGTGTTGAAAACGACGTGAAATAGTCGAAAGGAACTCGGCATCCAGCTGTGAGAGTTTGAGTATGTGAATTGTGCGAGGTTTTAGTGAGGAGAGAAGCATATCAGCTGAGTTAGTATGTTGTCTGTGCTCAGGTTATAGGGCGCTATCAGCACAGAAATGAGACACATTTGCTGCAAATGGCTTTTGTTTTCGACATGCCAAAGATTGTGTTTCGCTTTTGCAATCTGTTATTACTCGAAGACATTGTTTGCGTTCAAATTTGACGATTGCGCTCATGCGACTTGCAATTTGACAATAATAATGCACTGCGACCAAACTGTGGGTTTATTTTTATTTTTTTTTTTACAACGGTAAAAGTGTTGGTTTTAATGTTTTAAACATTTCTGGATTGGTATGTATGTTGTTACTCGTATTTACATTGAGTTATAAGGGGGGGTTAGGTGCAATGAAGTCGTGTAGACACACTGCCATGAAAGAGTAATGAGTTGAGATGTAAATTTATTAAATTTACCTCGATTGGGTTAAGTGTGACCGATAGCTTTGAGAGAAAGTTCAGAAAACACGTGGTTAGTATTGGATTTGGTAATGTTAAAAATTATGTTTAGTGAGTGATAAATAATTCATTTAATTTTAGGTGAAGTCGCATTGCTGGGTTTTAAGAAAAGGTGGTAGGGTAAATGTTTTGATTTCAGTTCAGGAGTAAAAATTTAACTTGAAATGCTAGAATTGATTTGAAGCTGGAAAATGTGTTTTTTTTTTTTAAATTGTTGATATAATTTAATTCCAAATCTAATTACGCAATGCAGAGAAAGCAATTATTTTTATCATTTTTAAAACTGTTGATGTGGTTCAAGTGAAGGAAATGGAAAGAAAGAACCAATTAGATATTACTCATGGGATTTCTCTTTTGGTTTTCTCTTGGAACATAACACAATATTTTTGACACTGACAGATGTTAAAAAGCCTCATCGTTTTTTAGATTATACGAAGAAGGTCAATCAGGATCGCATTAGGCCTTCTGATGAGTAGAGGAGGGGGTCACCCACAAGGGAGTCATCTGTCCCCAGACTTTTTCTTCTGTGAATAAGATAAATAGACCTGGCTGCGAGCGTCGTAATGGCATTAAGGCTTGCTATAGCTTCCGCTTGAGAGAAAGATCATTAAGGATGAAAAGCGAATAGCAGCTTTATGAGAGAAGCAAAAGGAGAGGAGAGGAGAGTGAACGCTGGTAAGAAATTTCCTTCCAACCCTTGATTAAATGGGTTTTCTACATTTTGAGAATATTTTGTGGTCTGGCTACATTTTTAATGTAAATTTGATTATGTTGAATTTTTGATTTATTGTAGTTATGGAAAAATTTAATAATTAACTGTTGATGGTAGGGCAATTAGATTTATTGTTTTTTTTTTTATTATGGATAATAAATTGTGCTATAATAAGACATTTTTTGCTTATAAATTATAAGTTAAATTTTGTTAAAATTAATGTAAGGAAAAATATCAAATTTTATGGTTGTGCAGTGTATTTTTTTTTTTTTGCAATTGTAAATACTACTACTTAAATCCAACTACTGTATGGCAAAAAATAAATTTTTATACATAAATCACATAGACAATTTTATAAAGTGATAGCACTTTCATATACCTTTAGGTTTTTATAATGAAATAAGGCTAAAAGTAGAATATTAACTGCAGAAAATGACCAAAATCCACTATTGAAGTTTTGAAGTGACAAATATGTGTCGGCGCCATGTTGATGACATCACCAGGTCATAACTTATGGAAACCAATCAAAAATCTTCCCACTACTTATGACTCATAAAATAGTGGGAAGTTTTTTTGAGTAGTGGGGAGTTTTTTGATTGGTATTCATATTTTTGAATTTGTGTCAAAACGTTACACTTATAATTTTCCTCTTTTTACACGTATAACTTTAACTAAGGGGCTTAAGCTAAAGCTACAGTATAAGGAAAAAATGCGTACTGCAAACTTTAAGTTTGTAAACAGATTAAAATCAAGTTTTATAACTGAAATAGTGGAAAATTATTTCGAACCAATTACTATCAATATTATGTTAATTAATTTACTATGGATTAAATTGCTAATCTTCTCTTTGAATTGTTTATTAATTTTAATGAAAGTATACCAAGAGACTTTGGTAATTGAGCTTCAATTTGGCCTTTAAGATTGTTACCTAGAAAAGTGTGGTGTTTCTTCTACTTAAACCTGATACGGTACATTGGAATTTTGCAATAAAAATGCTTGTCAGTTAGGGTATTGACACAGGGCTACGTGATCCCTTGGAACAGCAGCTTGTTTTAAGTGGGAGGAAACATAATCCTCTCTTAATAAGCACATGAAGGCTTTGTAAGGATAAAATAGACGCAATTTATGCAAAGTGGCAATGCGTTGTAATTTGTCTTGTCTAGATAAGTTTCAAAATGTTCCACTGTGTTATTAACAAGCAGTCAAATTACCCCTCCTGATAGAAATAACCCTTACAAAAAACGACTTTTATAAATTACATTTTCTTAATAAGAATTTCTTTAAAAATGCAAGAAAAAACACGAGATGTAAATACTATATTGGTGTCATTTAAGCCTGAAGATCTTTTAGTAAACATTACTTGAAAAGCTAGAAAGTGATATCTTAATCACAGTAAAGAGTTTAAATATAGAAAATGAGTAAAAATCACCTTTTGTGTGAAGCCTGGGATTAAAGGCTCGATGACGACGGCAAGTTTCCCCCAAAGAGATGCGTAGGGGAGAAGAAAAAAGAGAAAAAATTAATTTGCTTAGCGAGAATTTTGAAGAGTAAAGTAAATATTTGCTCAGTTGAAAAGCTGAAAAATTTCTTAAGTCATTTCTGAGCGCGAAAGAACAACTTTGGCAAAATGTGATGTGCACAAGATGGGCATCTCATGTATATTTAATGACTTAATAAATTTTGAAACTTGAAAGCAAATTTTGGTTTGGGCTGCTGGAGCATATGGGAATACTGACTGAAATTTATACCTACACTGTGTCAAATTATCTAATGCCCAAGTTATAATTACCCCACTAATGTCAGTGTACTGAAAACACTGGTAAAGTTTAACCATTTTCACCAGAATTATGTTTCCTGACCAAACACACATGATTAAATTTTGGTAAATCATTTTTTGCATGTTAACATTGGCTATTTATTTGCCCCATTAAAGTTTTGCTTGTCAGGGGAGGAATTTATGAAGTGATGTGTTGATGTTGGCTAAAAATAGGGTTTATAGGTGGAGAAAGAATGGAATCTTTAATGGATGAGAGGTGATAGAATTTTGCAAAATCTCTAAATGTATTGGAATAATGTAAGTGAAATTTCTAGTGAAAACTGCAGAAAGACGTGTAATTTTATACTGTACAGTAATAAAAAAAAATGAAAATATTTTAGTTGAACCCGAAAAGCTGAATCGGCTTTATTTAAATCAATAAGGATTTGCTCATGTATAAATAGTACAAATTTGGCAATATGTTTTATTTGCTGTTGAGTTTGGAAGAGATTTTTGGGACGTGGAATGCTTTTGACTGAGGAAAATCAATTTTTTTAAACATTTATATTATTAAGTACACAAAATCCGTATTTGCTAGGGAAAAATAGAATTTAAAAACATATTAATTTTTCATTCATTATTGATTTCTGGAAATTCACAAAGTTAAAAATTGTATTTTTATGGAAATTTAAATTTCAGATTGATTTTATATTGCAATAGATTAAATTCATGTTTTGCGTCTGTAAATAATAAATGAAATACAAACGAAATGTCTGAAGCAACAGAAAAATAGTTATAAATTATATCTGTGCAGGTTGAAAACAAGTTTATTTTGTAAACATTTAAAATGTCAAATTGCAGCGAGTTTGCAACGTGAAATTGGAACGTGACAGGCATCGGAATTATTAGTTGGCAGCGCTGAATTCAATCAATAACATTTGATGTATGTGATGTTTTATTATAAAGCTTTAGGAAAAATGAATATATGTGGAAAAATTGAAAAATGGCCTTTTTCCTACTTTTTTTGCACCATCCCCTCCAATCTTTATACAAAGTTATTTCAAACTAAACACTTTTTTTAAGTAAACATTACCAATGCCCATAGCTTTGAGAAAGAGCATAAAGAATACAAATCGATTTTGAACCATAACTCACATCCAAGTTTATGAGATGGCCCTCTTAAACTTCTTTTTCTGCTTCAAATATTTCAACTTTTTTCACTTCTTTTTTAAACACTTCGAATTTAAAAGGAAGTTCATTTTGATTTTTTTTTTTTTTTTGGCGATTTTTAATATTGAATTTAGAATAAAAAAAGAAGATGAATATGAATGATAGTTTGTATTGAAAAAAGGGAGGAAGTGGGTTTAATTTACTTTCTATTAAGTAAGGGGGGGTTGGGATTAAGTTAAGTTGATAATTTGAATGTATGATAGCATAATTAAGAGAATTGTTTAATAAGTTTTTGGCAGTAATTAACCCTTGAATAGTTGTTGTGTATTTTTATTCTACTTTGCAAGTTAAAGTCATTCTCTTGTGCCAAGATTAAAATCCTCAAAAGACAATAGTCTTAGGAGAGATTAGCAAGTGTTTAAGGAGTAAATATTGCTGCAATTTTCACAAAAGAAACTTTGAGGATTTAAAGATGCGGGTAGGATTTAGATGTATGATATTTTCAAAATTAAAGTTTAACAATTTTAACAGGAATTGAGCAGTTGTTTTTGTAAATGGTTAATGATAAATTATTGAGGGTTAATTTCAATACAATATCAGTGATGAAAGTGCTACCAAAAAAAGTAGTGCGCTGTTGCCGTTACTGAAATTTTAAAAGCAGTATATAGTAAATAACTTTTACTACGGTATTTAAAAATACTTACTGCCACTATTACTAACAAATTTTAGCATTTGTGCTGCAAAGAAAGTTGAGATACCGTAAAAGCGGGTGCATGCGGCCAAGAAGGGTGAATGTGGTCAAAAATTCATTTTACGTTTAAAAATCATAGACTTTGCGAAAATCAAGATACCGAATATTAGCAAATATTAAATGTACATTTCCATCATAAAATATTTGGTATCTTGATTTTTAAACGTAAAATGAATTTTTGACCACATTCACCCTCCTTGGCCGCATGCACCCGCTTTTACGGTAATAAAGTTTTTAACTTGCTATGCCAACTTGATGCTAGCATATCATCTTCTAATATTTGAGCTTATTATACCTGATGCAATTTCTTAGTGCTAGATTAGTGCTGCTTAATGCTATACAGTACCGTATTTATTTTTAATCTCAGCGTATAAGACAGTGGTAATGAATGGGGCTCAAATAGCAAGATTTTAAGATTTTATTTACACAAAAAAAAATGTTTTAAGTATTAGAATTAGCATTTGTATTAGCAATTATGTTTTTTACGTTTTTAAGGTACATTAACTTAGTTGTTAATGAGACTTCACGATACCTTCTCAGTTTAATAAATATATCGAGACAATTGCAATTTTTCCACTTGTACCTGTCGACGAAAAAGCCTAATTAATGGAAGGAACACAAGCACTGGTCTCTGATGAGTACTCAAATCCAAAACGGAGTGAGATTGAAAGCGTTGGCAGCTGCGTTCACTGGTTAATCCTCACTTCGCCTCACTTGTGGATTATTAACGATCAGGGAAAATACTAACTGCGGATTAGTGGGCCTGCACACCAACTTCCATGGGGCTCCTTTCTCGTTTCCCCCAAATGATGATGGCGTACTGCGCAGGGTTCTACCCAAGTTGTAAACAAAATACGAGAGAGAGAAATTTCCAGTTCACTTTATAGCTTAAAACAACAAGTTGATTTGTTTTTGTAAACAAGCTGAATTGCTCCCAATTTGGAAAGAAAACTTTTAAGTAGTTGAGTCATTCTGTTTACACAATTTTTTCTTATTTTTTTCGCTCCCACTTATGCGTTTTGTGACTGCAGCAGAATAATTCCAGTGATGAATATTAATTCAAGTCGTAAAAAGTTGGAAAGTTGCAGAAGCGTCTCAAGTTCCAGTCAAAAATTATTTTATTTGAGTTTACCTTTAAGCATTTTAAATAGGACCACGTGACTCTTTCGGCAAACTTTTAATCTTTGAATGTAAAAGGACAGAATTGAAATTAAAATTGGAAAGAATATATAAAAGGTTTTGATTTGTGCAAATTTCTATTATAAAAATTTAAAAGAAATGAAAACATTTGCTTGATTAAAATACAATTTCTGTGCTTGAAGCTTGAATTTGAATTATTCCAAATAAAATTTTTAAATCCGATGGAAAAAAATGAGAAAATTGATTGCCAGCGCAGGATTGAATTTAAAACCGAAATTTCTGGAAACGTATGCAATCCAGTTGTATGCAAATGAGATTAGTGTTCACGTCATTCATTCAGAGTGGACGCGGACCAAGTTTTATTGCGGAGTAGTCGACTAATTAGCCGAGTTTGATAATCTAATACATTGAAACGCAGGTAGCATGGCTTTCTCATTAAACTGATAAATGCAGTGCACAAAGATATCTGTTGACACGAACGCAGATATGCTCGAAAATGTGATTACAGCTACAGTGTAGGGATTGCTATCAATAGTTTTAATCCCATTTTCCACCTCTTCATCGCCATGGAAACGGTTTCGAGTTGCAAGAAATTGAAATGAATTCATCTTGTTATCTTTGATTTATTTTTAATTCCATTCTCCTTTTTTTCTTTTCTTTTGTTTCTTGGACGTGGGTTTGGTTGTGCGGGGATTTGAAGAAGTTAATTTAAATAATACCACAATTTCAATTCGATGGAATGCACTCATAGTTTTCTACGTCATTAGCTGTTCTGTCATGCATAACAAAATGGAGGACAGAGTCGTAAAAAAAAATCTTCAAACTTTTCCCCCGCGGAACAAATGTCTAGTGGAAAGGGCTTCGGAATAAACTTGGGTCACTTCTTGCAAATTGCTTGAAAGGACTTGGAGCAGGTGCAGGTTATACGGAAATTTGAGATTAATGTCTTTAAAAGCCCTTTTCCAATTTACGTTTAAAAAATTAACACTTTGTCTTGTTAGTGGGGAGTGAGAAAAGGGTATAGGGCTACTTTGATCATAAAGACGTCTATCAGTTACTCTCTTTTGACGTCATATTTTATCAATTTGATCTAGAAAAAATCACAAGTTTTACCCAAGCAAATTATTTACACTGGACTTTACCCATGCTCTAAAATAAATGAAATCCATTTACTGATTGCTGAAAGTGGTATGCGTGGTTATCTTAAATCAGGCAATTTTACTGACTAGCTAAAGTGGCTATCAGTTTTTAAAAATTTAAAATTCCAAACATTCCTCATGGGCTGGGAAGGACATACTTGGCTTTGGTTGGACGTTCAGCAATGACAGAGATGACAAGTCAAGCAGCTAACAAGGCAAACACCTCAACTTCTAATTGCTATTGCACTTTAATAGGAACTGCACTGCTAAATAAATAAACAGTACAAAGTGATCAAGTGCCAACTGGTGCTAAAATTGTGAAAGATTTCATCATTGAACAGTCTTGAAAGATTTCATATAAACCCATGGACTACAGTTGTGGGTGTTTTCGTTTTGCTCTGGAATTGACCACCTGTCCAATGCACCCGTGAAGTGCAACATCAGACTTTCCTGATTCTATACAATTTGTTTTGTTATTAGTTTGATTGTAGAGGCTCAGTAGCTTCATTTTCTGCTATTGTCGTGGAATAATAAAAGTTGCTAAATAACACACTGCAACTTGAAAAACTGCCTCCAATTTTTCTCGGTATCAATAGACAATTTTCCAATGACTGTAATACAATTGTCTGTACTTTTCCTCCTGCCATTTCCTATATGCCACACAACCCGGGAGGTGTGGGTAATTATTAATGTGAAAAAAAAAGAAATTTTTAAAGTAAAAATATCACTAAATTAAAGTAATAAATTTTATTGAACATAGTAATTGAAAAGGGGAAAAAAGAGAAATATTTGTGAAAAGAAAAAAATTCGCCATTTTTTTTTTTTTCTTTTTTACACTTTTATTTCTTGCTTTGCAAATTACACGGTTGATGGAATAAAAACTGTAGCATTCTTTCGTAAGAACAAAAATTTCCCATTTCGTTAATTACAAATTCCAAAAAAAAAAAAAAGAAAAAAAAAAAAAAAATTGAAAAAAATTCTCAGAAATCATGATTTTCATTAACTTTTTTGTTTTATGCCTTTTTTTTCCTCTTAAATTTAAATGTACCTGAGTGTAAATCGAGGCTCTCAGCTTTAATTTATAATTATGGTTTCCGGATATGGTGTTTCAGTGAAGATTGAAATTACGAATTCTACTCTCCACTGAGACTACATCCATCATGCCAGCAGTGTGTCAGGCCTAATTAGAGACAGAAGTGCATGGAATGTGGTTTTACATCCCATGACGCCCATTAATTATGTGTTTATAAGAAAATAGGTCCAGTGCTTTGCGTAAAATTGTTGACATTAGGTGCGCGCTTGATGAGTAGGTGGCGAAGTTGTCAATATTTCAAGATGAGGGCTGCGCTCCGAATGTGTTAATTTGTCAGGGAAAAATGTTTAAGCAGTTTGTCATTGCGGTGGTTCCGTCGAATTGACGTGCAACTAATGAAAATATTGTTGTTGCAGGAATGTTGACGTATTTCAAATTTGTATCCATCTATTCTGAAATAGTGCAATGGCATTTTATTTTGGAATGCGCTGAATTAATATTCGTCATTGCTGAAATGCGAGTGATTCATGATGTGTTAATTGTAATTGTAAGGTGCGATTTATGTATTGTGGCGGTAATTAATTAAGGTTTTGTATTTATAATAGGTTAGTGATTGTAGTTATTGGTTGCGTGATTACGAGATTTATGAAATGCAAAAAGTTTATTTTAATTGCAGAAATACGATATCGGGTACTTTATTGTTCACTTGTGCTTTAAACGACAGAAATGGATTTTTGTATAAGTTACAGTTGTTTGTTGTGCAATAACTTGAGAACCAATACTGGAAATGGCAACCGAATATATATTGATCTGTTGATAAGTGTGACATTTTCCAAAGAATTATTTTTTTCCTAATTCTTGGAATTGCATTACTTTTATCGAGGTCATCGTATTTAAATATTTGGAAATAATATACTTGTAAATAAGGGTTTTTAAACAGTTAATTTATTAATATTTGTAAAATTTACCATAGATTTTGCATTATTAGTGAAAATGTTGGCAAAGGCGAATGATATAAATCGATGTTCTCACTGTACTCTTTCTCGGAAAATTGGAATTTATCACAACCATTAAATTCTACCTGAGAATGGCTTCATAAATTAAATTTATCGTGACACTATAATGTACAGTCTATGTAAACTAGGGTAACAAGATGGCGCCCATTTAAACGCTTTTTATAGCCATTCAACGCTAATCAATTTATTATTTAAAGCTAAAACACAACACAAATCTTTTTTTCTTTTATTTTTTTTTTTCGAAAAACTAAAGACAAATAAATTGAAAATAACGGCAAAACTTTCATTTCACTTCCCCTTTAAAACAAAGAAAAAAAAAGTTGAAGTGGCACAATAAACTAGTAAAATTTCATTGCCCGAGCGTTGGTAAGTGACTAATACTTTGAGTCTTTGATTACAATTAAGACATGGTGGTATCCAATAAATTGTAAGCCTGCTTTTCCTAAAACTCCCAGTCTGCTAATTAGCAACTCCACCCTTCTTAGTTGATGAAGGCCCTGCCAAGAGGGGGAGGATGTAGACCTGGGAATTCCAATTCTGAAGAGAAGGTAGGAGATCGGAAATTGTTTGCTACACTCCCTCAGGACAACGATCAGGACAGATGCAATATAAAGTTCTTGTGGCTGCCTACGTGACACATAAGTTAATCTTGAGAACCCTGGACTATATCTTTTGGCTTGCAATGTCACACTGCGCTCTCTTCGGCTACAAGTGAACTTCGCGACCAACTCATAACGTTTAATATCGTCTATTAAGGGTTTTTTATACTTCATTTCTATCAGCCATTAACCACAAGTTTCCTTTTCTGCGCCAATTTGCTCCTTTTGCTATGCGTCACTGGGAAAAAAAAGTAGGTCATGTTAATTAGAAAAAGTTGGTAATTTCGTTTAGGGATAGATTGTAACTTTATGCTAGAAATACGGATTTGGCTTGAAGGGTGTAATGTTTAATAGTAATTTGAGTAGGGTTTTGATAATGGCCAGTGACTGAAATGTCAATCTCAGCACTGGTGATTTAAATAAATTGCAGCTTTTCTTCTGGTGTTGTGGTTATTATGTGGGGTTTGATTGCAATGTCAGAGTTAATAAATAATTGTAAAAGGTGTTTAAAAAATTAGATTAGAAACAACCCTTAATTTTTTAGAAAATTATTAAATTTTAAGAAAAAATACTTATAATTTCTGGCACTAGAGGGTGCTGCTGATTTTATCTAGTTGAAAGTGCTATAAAAAAAAAGTAGTGCGCTATTGCTATCGCTAAAATCTGTTGGAAAAGTAGTGAATGGCTTTCGCGAAAGCTATTTTAAATTTTGTCAAAGTTTTTCATTATTGCTTCTGTTTCGCTACCATTTCACTACAAGTTCAGTTTTATTTTTGTGATGAAAAATGTTTAACTTACAAAATTCACACTTATGATAATGTAATTTAAAAAAAGATCAGGATGGTTACATCCTGCATGAACTACAAAATACAGATAAATATATAAATATTTTAACAATTTTGTCGCTATTAGTGATAGCGATCGATACCAATTGACCGCTACAAATAATGATACTGCTTTTATCAAATAATAATCATTGTTTGATACTAAAGTAATGTGGAAGAAAAGTGAAGTAGTTGAAAATTTATTTACAACTTGCAGATTCCATCTGTCTGTAGCTGCATCCAGATGCAGCTTGGATTAGAGCTCATACAATTAAATGGAATGAAAAGATTTTTGACGCAAGAGCGAGTATAGGGATCAAAGAAGATCTTCCTTTTCTCGTGCGCCGGTTATTATTTGTGCTGACGTCAGCTTGGAGATGCCGAGCAATTTGGCTCGAACAATAGCCATTATATTTGGGGGTTGGGGGCTGTGGGGTAAGTCTGGTAGGTTTAGTTGTCCGTTCGCGCCTCCGCAAGAGAAGATTCCTTGATTTAGGACAATTGATCGAGCCAGGCAGGGGATTATGGGGCATCCGTGTCAAGCCCAATGTGGTCGGCGGGAAGACAGAAATAAATCTAGAATGGGCTCGAGAAAACCAAATCCCTAAACTCTTAGCACAACCAGGCGAATTTCTTATTTCACTTTTTCCACAATGAAATTGTTTTCATTGAATGCATAAGTAAAAATTGCTGTTTTCGATTTTCCTCTGTGTGCATTAAGTCATTATTGATTTTTTTTCCCTTTTTCGAGATTGCATTTGAAAATAGATTTTTTTTTTTTCATAGTGATAGAATCGAAATTTCATTTCTGATGAAAAATGGGGTTGAAAGCTCAAGGTAGAGTGCAGATAGTGACTTCCCATGGACCATGGTGGTTCTAGTTCTATAGTTGTTTTTATTTTGTATTATTTACAAAATACAAGTTGCATTGGTGTACAGGTGGTTTGTTTTGAATTTCGTTAATTAAAAGCTGGACTTTGAGTTGTTCGAACAATAAAACATGATGCGGTACGAAATGATCAAATTTCAATTTCAAAATAACGTAATTATTAAAGTGCTCTGTGAAACATCGGAATTCTGTCAAATCTCGATCTAATATCTGTAGATTGCACTTGCATTGAAATTGGCAACTGATGTTTATTTATTAATTCAAAGCTTACAATATTTATGAACGAATTCAATTCAATTTCATTCCATGTAATTGAGAGCTATGATTCGTTTGTTTACATTTACTCTATGTAAAGGCGATAGGTTTGACCATTTCAGGAAAAATTATTTTCAAAAACAACTGCTGCATTTTTAGTTAGAAAAACAAGAACAGTCTAATCCTTTCACCGATACATTTGCTACATGAATTCCCAAATGTGAAGCACTCAAAGACTGCAAAACAAGTACTTCCTAAAGGCATTAAACATCTGTCATTAAACTTCAAACAATTGGCAAAGAAACTGAGTAACTGCAGCAACTATTGTTTTTTTTTTAACTTGTGGTATTGTTAAGTAAGTATTGAAGGGCCAAAGTTGAGTAGTTAAAAGAATGGTGCGAAATCCTAGGAGATGTTAATGAAATGAAGGTGAAATCAGCAAAGCTCATGAATGGACTGGACTGGACTTGGATCTGGTCTGTATCTCTAATGAAAGTCATCATCAAGTCTCAAGTCGTAAATGGTTGGGTGTTGTTTGGATGGACCATTGGAGGAACACTCACCTGAATTGCACATTGGCCTATCAGGTGAACTGGAAAGACCCTGCTGAATCTCTTCATTAACTCTTACACTTAGCCAACACTGATTGCACTTAGTACTAAAGATGGATGGCGAGCAAATGTTGTGCCAACTGTCGTAAAAATGCGACATTTTACATTTACATTGTCGCTCTTAACCTATTGTCTACAGCTCTTCACTCGCTGATTGATGACTCCATTAAAGTTGGAGAAACTAGTTTGCAGTTTGCAAACTTGTTTTGCCCTTTCCACATGCGCCTTCCAACGCAAATTCAGTATTCTTCTGACAACGGCTGCATAATGCATATCAAATGCAAGCACACGCAATGTTATTTCGGTAGCCATGGAAATGGAATGAAGCCAATAGCTATTAGTCGGAGCGCTCCATATCTTGTAGAATGATGATTTGCATGGTATTTTGAACGAGACAAGACGTATAAAAAAATTTTTCCTAAAAAAAACAGTTGAATACGTGTGAAGAAAATCTAATAATTGAATTCGAAATTTTGAATTGCTGTGCAGTGAAGTCAGAAAATGACAGCGTCTTTATATATTTCCACAATCGCTGTATTTTTAAAATACAGTGAAGTTTAGTTTTATAGTTTCATTCATAAAAAAAAGTGTCATTAATTTTGTTTTAATGCTGCGTTCAACACAACAACACTTGGCCTTTGTGAGTGCAACTAGTCTGTTTTGTAGACGTGTGTACTAATTGGGAAGAGCACAAGGGTATTGCGTCATTGGCTGAGGGAGGCAACTCATTACTTTTTGCTCTTCCCAGTCGTTAGTCAGTACACACTTTTGTTTTCACTTTGATGATATTGATATCGAAGGCCTAATCCTTGCATTGGTGATTTTCGTTCACAAACTTGTGTAGGGAGAATTAAAAGTAGTGAAAAAGTTTCATCGAGTTTGATGAGCATTAAAAAGACGACTCACACGTCATAAAACATGCTTTTATCACTCTTGTAAAACATAATTTATGACGTGCAGTGAATGGATGCCATTAAAGTTGAGATAGTAGTCAATTCATTTTACAAGCTTTAATTATGTGCGACTAAGAGTGTTTGCAAACTCCGCTTACTCGCTATTAAAAACCCTATAAGAATACGGTACTTAAAGTGTGCGGATAGATTACCGGTTCTCGACTTTGCACCCTTCATTACACTTGCCTGGCCCACTCATTAAAACAATAAGTTATTTGTATAAATTAAACAAGTTTATATTTTACACTGCGTAAAGTTGGATTATTAATGGCCAAAGTTATAAAATTGAGTTACAGATTTTTTTTTATATTTTGGTTGCTGTTGAGAAAACTATTAGAAAAATTGCGGATGGTTGCTTGTTTTTATATAATTCGTGCTTGTAATTGCGTTAGGCAGTGCAGCTTGTAATCCATGGGGGCCATGTTGCTGTTAAGGTGAAGAGAATCTTCTTAAGACTGTTCAATATAAATTCACGGGCCAACACTTTCACTTAACTGGCTTCTACATCGATTCAAAGGAAAAAAGCACTTAGATGAAACTAGAGACTGCTTCCTGTATTTTGTAGGTGGGTGTTAACCTAGCCTGGTAGCAGTACTTTGGTCTTTAGTTGCTCGTCAAGCTAAGTGAGGAGGCAAAGTGGAATTAAATAAATAAGCTTATATTTATTTGCTTTTATTACGTCAAATAAGAAAGCATATGACTACAAACAGTATCAACCAGGTATTTATATGGAAATAAATTAGTATTTAAATAAATTTAACATATGGTCAAACCCCATTATAATGAAGCTACAAATTTGTTTGTTATAATAAGGATTTTGTTATATCAAGACGAAATTAGTGCATAATTGTTATGGTTGGGGATTTGAAAATTGTTCATTATAATGAGGATTTTGTTGTAAGCAAGTTTGTTGTAACAAGGATCAACAGTATTGTAAATCCAGAGATGTACACTTTGATGTATTGGTTTGGATCAATCAGGTATTTACTCTATACGTAAATAAATAACATTTTTACAGAGAATACACATAAAAGAAACTACATGACGCAAACTTTAATTGACCCTATTTTCCTTTTCGTGATAAATTCCACCAAGACACAACAGTAAGCGATAGGGGGAAACTCGAGATTCTGCACCATTTCATTTCTCATGGCATTTTTTCTCCCCTTTTGCTGTTTGCTTTTTCTCCCAAGTATCCAGCGACATTTCCTGCATTGGACTTGAGATATTGCAGTTGCTGGAGTAAATATTCCAATGCCCAGTTGTAGTTAGAATGAGTTTCCTGTAATACTTTGCTGGCAAGGCATGTAAGTGCAATGAGAAACTTATCTTCTCCTCGTTTGTATTCAACGTAGACTTATAGTGATTACTTGAACCATCTGCTACTCCCAAGTTGATTGTCTTCTTCATTTAGCATCCTTCCTATGAGAGTAATCAGTAAGCCTAACAAGTCTCAAAGAGATTCAACAAACACCCTCATTGCAATAGATCAGAAAATGAGAATAGAAAAAGTGATTTTTTTTTTTTCTGTGAACAAAAAATTAATTTCATTGATAGATTGAAGGACATGATAAATGGGATTGCGTGAAGAGGATATGATAAAGTTATCACTGAATTGCGTGGGTCATGGTACTTAGCCAATTTGAAGAATGGTTTAATCATCTTAAGAATTTTTCAGAATTATTTATGTGTTTTTCCTGTATGGAATAATAAAAACAATTACCTATTCAAATGCAATGACAGAATTAGATTTAATGGTGATAAATTAATTAAATAAATTAAAATACAGTAATTTAAGCTTTGAAGTGCAAATCGTGACTAGTGGCAGGATCAATCTGGTATTTTTGTTGGTTGAGTTTAAACACGCTTTTTGTTACAACGCCAACTAGATTAATGACCCGTCCAATAGTCTTTAGTGGAAGGACACTTCTTTGAAAGTAACATAATGTTAGTTTGTACCATGTTAAAAGCACTGATGTTTTTCCAGTTGTATGTTTAAGCTATATAAAAAATAAAATCGATGAGGTACAGACAGGATGGGCAGTCTTGTTGGTATAAGATAAGTGTACTTAAGTTTAGACGCAATCAAAGGAAAGAAAAAAAAACATGAAATTGAGAGGCAGGAAAAAACGAGAAACCGAACCCTGATCCAAATCGGAAATACAGGGCGCCCTCTGTGAGCGCCACATGAGTGAAGTCTCTGAAAAAAAAACAAATTGAAAAGTTTAATTTTTGTAACTTTATTGCGAGTTAATCATTTTGTTAATAGAAATAACAATAAATTACTGAATTTGACAACAGAGGTCGCTGATCTTAATGCGCTTTTTGGGATTTTGGGATGTAGATTTTTACACTAATGTAGTATAAGCAGAAAAAAATGTAATAGAAAGGCTGTAAAAGTATTAAATGCAACTACCTAACACATATTTTCAATCATCGCACTCAAAAGGGCAAAGAAAGAGACGTTTGGGAAAGGTTGGGTTGTTTGAACGCAAAGAGCAGGCAACATGGAAACGGTTTCCAAGTCCAGCCAAGAAGAATGTAGACCTCAGTGCAAGGGAATTCAAGCATTGGGGTGTAATGCAAAAATCCCAGCCTTGCCATGCCATTGCACAGCAGGAAATGGCCCTCATCCAAACTGGCATTGGCTTGCTCTCTCTTTCTCTCCTCTTTCTTTCAATAGCACTGAGAAATGGAAGCAAAGTACTATACACTACAGAATTGGCAATGTCCACCAGTAATATGTTCACTGCGGTATAAAGATGTAGTAGGTTGGTAGAGGGCTTTGAAAGTTGTTCAAGAAACAGAATTTTTTTTCTTTTTTTCTCTTTTATTTTAACTCTTAGGGTAGCTTTAAAGTATTGCTGTCAGGAACTGGTTAGAGAAGGTAATTAAGTACACTTTTAATGGAATGAATCGGGTAGTGCTGATTTCTATTCCCCCTAATGTAAAGTGAGACAAATAGAGGAAATTGTAAAGTTGTAGGGTTGGAACTAAGTTCTATCAGCTCTTTGCGCATCACAAAAAAATAAAGGTTGTAAAAACTGGTGTAGGTTTAAATTACTTTGTCTTCAACAGGAGTAGTGGTTTTTTATTAAATGACAAGGCTTAGATGCAAATGCACGAAGACATTTGAAAAGTCACTAACGACTTTGGCCAGAGTTTGTATAATGAGGACAGTATTCTGGGCATTGGGTGTATCTGCAACATCATCTTTTATCTGTATAAATTTTTTTTAAATCTATTCATATATTAATATGTTAGATTTTATTTATTCTATATGTCTTATCTAAGCCTTTTAGCACCTGCAATGTGCTGCGATGTGCAGATTGTCTCTATTCTAAGTGTCGTGTTTCTTTAATATACTTTATTTTCAAAGTGTCTTGTTATTTCTCTCATTACTAAACCTTTGGTCCAGTGTAAACAAAGGTAAATTGGTGAAATATTTATTAATGCCATAAAGCATATTTCTGGAAATTACTAGATGACAGTTTTATTATTTAAAAATATGTTCATGAATTTTACAAGTTATTTAACAAATTTACATTTATTTATATGTTTTAGTAATTATTATTACAAGTGACGCCACGAGTTAAATTTAGAAAATGACTTTTGGTTTAGTAACACTAAAGGAACATGATAATTTCAATTTGTATGCACGTCCTCTTAATTATAAAAGACCCTTCCATTAGGTAAACAGTTCTGGAAACACGATTTGTCCATCTACTGTAATTAGATGCAAGGTATTTGCCAACTGTGGCATTGCCTTGACAATATTTACCCTACCTTTTGTTTGAGTGCATACCACTAACAAATAAATAATGCAGAAAATAAATAAAACCAACTATTCTCATACAAATAAAATTAAGTAGTTCGGCAATTTTACTTAATTTCTAGAATCAACCACTAGATGGCACTAAACCAGAAAAATGGGATTTAACAACTTCAGCAATATCGAAAAATTAATAACAAGTGGGTGTGGGGGGAATGGAAATAAGAAAAATCCAAGTGCCACCACCATGACATTAAGCGGGGTGAAATGCGAGATATAGTTAATTAATTCCCCAGCCTATTTGCACCAAGTCTGTGTATTTATCGGGCAATCTCTCTTCTTGGTCTGAGTGAGGTCGCCCTTTGCCATGCCCTGGCTGTTGCCTTTTGTCAGCTGCACAATACCTGCACATGGTCTTTGGAGGCTTCTAAGCAGGATCTTATCAGAGTGCATGTTGCAGTAAATTTTTCCTCTGCTGTGTCACTCCTCCAGTCTGAGATAATAGCTTAACCACTCTGGGCCGGGGGACAACACATTAATTATACCCGGAAATACGTGAATTCTCATTAAGAAGCGCCAAACACCGAAATTTACTTCAATAACTTTTTTTTTTTTGCTGTATGGTGAAAAGCTAATGAAAAAAGATGGTTTTTGCTCTTTCCTTTTGTTTTAATGATTTTAAGGGGATGGCAATGTGTTGGGAATACGGAGGGTGAGGAATGCATTGTATAAAGTCTATAGGGATTTTACTCTTAACCCTCAAAGTTTTTCTTAATAGTTTTCCTACGCTTAATAATGTGGAAAAACATTGGGCTCAAAGTTTAAGTGCTTTGTTAGTACAGATTTGGCAATATTTCTTTACTTTTAATGGTGCGCAAACGGAAAACGCTTCTTATTGTGCAAGTTTATTTTTATTTCCATCCCTATTCCTGGAAGTGCTTTTCTTTTTGTTAAGTGCAGTTTTTTTTTCTTGGTGTTTTGTGATTTATCTTCTGTCTATGGTATTCGTGTGGTGTTGTAATGAAAATTTTGTTTTGTTTTGCTATAAAAAAAAAAGACTCGTAAACCGAAACAGTGAGTAAAATTCAAGTTTTGTAACCAAAAGTTACAATTATTATTAGGTTTGGTTGAGCGATCAAGTGATCAATCAATCAATTAATCGTTAAATTCATCACTCAATCAACCTTCATTAGCATAGATTTCACAATGTGCAATTAATCCTAATTATTAAATTAGGAAAAATAAATCAATAAATAGACAATTATAGTTACTTTATTTACACATTTCTATTTATATATTTCTTGGCCTTTTTATTAATCATTTATTTTTTTTCTCCTTGAAATGACCAAACGTGACATCATTATTCGATTAAGCCGCCCTCGCGCAAATACTCTCATTGATTTTGCAATGTTTGCCCATTCGCTCAAAGTGATGCGACTCACATATATTTTTTTTGCATTAAATGATTGCATCTGCACTGCATTATCTTTATTGGCATGAAGTCGGAATCTTAATCTATATCATCGCTGATGATCACATCCTTAGTTACGACTAACTCGTAGCTGAATAAAATTAATGGTTGTTTTATTGATAGCAGATGTCGATGGGAGTCGCTCACCGATATTAAAGAGGTCGTTTCCCTTTTGCCTTGACCATTTAAGACTGGTGGCAAAAATTGAAATTAAAAGTCATGTAGGGGATTTTCTAAGGAAGAGAAGGAGTATGCGATATGTTAATTCAAAGAAATAAGTTGAGTGATACAGAGCCTTGAATTCCGTTCACGTAACGCTTTCAATATATACAAAGAGAGAGATATGTACTCACTCGAGAGCTCTGTCTGACCAGTAATCTTGAAATTCATCTCGAAACTTATTCAGTAAGCCTTAGCTTTAGATCAATACTTTTTTGCCATAAAGTTGGCGTTTGCTCGAGGCTACCTTTTCCAGTCTGAAGGGAGAAAGTTGATTTCTGACTATAACTCGAAACGGTATGACCACAACCGAGAGAATTTTTTCCTTCCTCGTTTTCCCTTTTCGTAAGGAATTCAGGAACGTGATACGAGTTTAAATTTATTCCGAGTTAATAAGCTTATGCAAAGGTAGAGGGAAAGTTTGCACTCAAGGGAAAATGTTATTATTTGCTTTGAAATGCGAGGCAATTCGATGTCGCAGTAAAGGAAACAAACTGATATGATGGGATTTTTGTAATAACTGGAATTTGCCCACTTCTCGCTTTTAATTAGAAGCGAGGAATTTTCGCACTTTCTTGAACCGATGTTTGCTTAAAGTGAATGGAAGAATGTTGGCTGAAAGTAGAAAAGATTTTTAAACGAGTTGTTGGAAACATTCAGAGTGCCATGGCTGAGTTTTGCTGTAAGTACTGTCCTCGAAAGTAGTGGATTTTGAAGTTTAAAGCGAATCGACCACTGTTGGATAAATACACAATTTTTTTTTAAATATTTACTATATTTAATGTATTTCCTTTGATGTTGTTACTTCTTGTTTACAATAGTGAGTTAGCGAAAACTTGGGTTTTTATAACCAAGTTATAAAGATACTTAGTATTCCAACTTTGCTGCACATGCGCAATACACATTGTTCAAGATTGCACAATTTCATCTTAAAACAGAAAAGCAAAACGATTGAAAGTGATGTGCAACGCGCACGCACAAACAAAGTTAGAATGAAACGGTTTCATACAAACTTATAAATAGTTGTTTGTAAATTGATATAAACAATTTTACCATCTTTTTATCAAAAATATTCAACTTCTTAACTTTCTAAAAGCATCTTAACTCTCGAGCTACCTTACTCTATTTTAATTGGTCTCTCGAGGCTACAGTAGTTTTTGCGATGTCATCTTCCTACCAATACAAAATGTCTGCTTCCATTCAAACCTAGTTTTTTCCTATTTCCAAGAATAAACAAGTAGTCAAACATGTTCTCTCATTTGATTAATCAACTTACTCGAATGTTTTCATTTTCTTTCTAGGCTTAGCACAGGAACCTGAGTTTGCAGAGCCAATTAGGAACGAGACAGTACCAGCAGGCAGAGAAGCCGTACTAGCGTGCACTGTGGACAATTTGGGCACTTACAAGGTAGGAAATAATTTTTGATTAGGGGGACGCAGAGGCGAACATATTTCTTGATTTATCACTAGTGCTCTTGGTTGAGGGCACAAAGACATGCGAAGTGAAATATATGTGTACGACATGAAGGGGAGAAGGGAGGGGAAAAAAGTTGAAACTTTTTGACAAAGTTTACTATCAAGTTGTAAAACGTGCAACCATAAATTGTTCCTATGTACGAGTGGTGTATCATAGTCTTTTACTTGTCTCTTCCCAGCAAATGGTAACTGAAAAAGTCCAGATTACATCTATCAAAGAGTTAAACTTTTTCTGATTTAGCATCGACTGTCAAAAACGGTGATTTATACAGATTATTTATACTGATAGTGGTTTTAACCTTTCGCTTTACAACCCGATGTCGTGGACATTTGTTAGCATTTACTAAATTTTTTAAAATCGATTATTTATAAATTATTAAAAATTGATCAACTCAAGTGAACATGTCAATAAAATTGGAAATATGACAGATAATTGATGTATCGCCATTTTCCTTTGACACTTTACCATTTTTGATTGACGTTTTGCTGATTTCAACAGATTTCATTAAATATATGCGATATTTTATTTTTAATGCATAACTTACGGTATCTTGGTCTGTGTATTTTGAGTTTAATTATTTGATTTCACATTTTGCAAATCGCCTTGATGACTTAATTTGATTAATGAGACACATAGATGTGATGCAGTGCAGTGATTTCAATAAATGTCAATAATTACATTTATCCCCATTGGCCACGCCCTCGTAACTCCTCCTCAACTCCCTCTGGTGAGTGCATTTTTTCTCACCCATAAAATATTTACGTTTAAATATCGGTTATCAGCTGGATTCTCGGGGCAAGTTGCATGTTTTTAAGGCTAATTTATATACAGGCAGTAGAAAGGTGTTTGTTGTTGTTGTAATTCTTTTCCCCAGTTTAATCAGTCTGGGCCGGGGGAAAATCAATAGGCATTAATTTATGACTGCGTACGAGTAGCAGACGAAGGTGAACTAGTGCAAGTCAAGTCTGCGGCGTGCTGGTTGTCTGGAGACTGCTATTCCCGAGACATTAGGTTGCAGTGCTAGGCAATCGATAGGCATTTTCTTCTAAGGGCTTTGCTAGGAAATCAGCATAAAAAATGTATAGCGTGATTCAAGTTGATGTAGGTGTTTAGTGGGGTGGGAATTTAGCGAATTAACACAGATTTGCTTAATAGTCTCGAGGGATTGCCTTTTTCGTCCGGGGAGTTTTCGCTCGCTCCCACTGCTTTTTTAACGTTATTTTCGGTTTATGGAGGTGTAAGTGGGGTTGTAGTTTATAATTAATACATGAGTTCTGAGTTGGTTTCCAGGTGAAATTAGGGTTTGCGGTGGGTATTGTTTAATTATATTTAAAAGGTGTGATTATTATAGCATAAAGTTGTGTCGCTATTTTTAAAATGGGGTGTTTGTGGGTTCAAATTGTCATGGTATTACAATTAACATAAGAGATATTTTTATATTATTTCCTAGCAAAAAATGTGAATGATAGGCTTAGGCCTATTTCTTGAAAACTCTTTGTGAAGTTTTGATTTTTTTTATAAGTAATAATTTAGTTTGGAATTTTCTGTGATAAATACGGTATAATGTTAGATGAAGTTATAAAATGTTAACCAAAAACTGTTTGCAAGGACACAAAATTGTTATGGGAGAACAGTGTATCAAATAATGAGAATTGTACTGTAAATGTGAATCGAGAATGAACCAGTACAGGTTTTGTCCTCATCAAGAAAAAGTGTGATTTTTACATTGGTGTTAGAACGTGACGAATTTTTGTTTTCGTTATTTGAAGATTTAGTTACGTCTACAAAACTACGAAATGCTCTTTTTTTTTCTTCTTCTTCTTTTTTTTGGAAAGAAAAAGTTTTTTTTTTTTTTTTCTGCAGCAAATTATATTTTTTTTTTAAAGAAGAGAAAAAGGATTGAGAATGAAAAGTCACGAGCACAATAGCCATGAATAATTGAATTGCAGTATCTCGCCTCAGATTTATTTGTGAGTTGTGAATAGGAATTTACTAGTTGCAGGCATTCGATATTGATGCGGAACGGGTGAAAGGTCGAAATGTTACGTGTATTCATATTCCATCATTTTAACTGGCTTGGTGTTTGCAGATAAACTCGTATCTTGAGACACACATTGAGAAGTGCGCATTCAAGAGCCCAACACTCAGCATTCATTTCAAACCGCGGGATGAGCGTCTTTCTCCTCCTCGCACTTTAATACTCCTATTTGCTTCTCTGCAATCAAAACTCGTAATTCAAAGTTAAATGTCGTTTGTTAAAACGCGCACAAATATTTGTTTTTCGCTCCGAGCGTAAGGTGAGCTTGTACGAATAAATTAACGTCTTACGTTGTGCGTTTCAAGAGTAAATATGGAATGATATATGAAACTCTTATTTTGCAATTTACTTAAACTCCACAATTTTTTTCCCTCTATCAAATTTCAGTTGTTGAGACAAATAAACGTGAAATACGAAACTGAAGCGAATTTTTTGCTTTTCGTCTTGGAAGTCAAAAACTCTTCTTGGTTTTTTTATTTAAGGATAACTCCTTTATTTAAAGTATATTCTTACATAAATTTTTTGTTGTTAATTAAATATTTTTATATTTTGAGCTTTGAAATTGGGAAAAAAAATTGGAGAAAGTTGGAAACTATTGATCAAAATAAAAAGCAAAGTACTTTGAAGCATGTTTTGTCATGTCTGTTGTCATGTGAAACATGAAGTTTCAGGAAGGGATAGCAATCCATATGTCCAGCAGTCGAGCAAAACAGGGAGAAAAGAACCCAGATACTCTTATGCCGTTGGCAACTTGTCAATTTTGTTTCTAATACAAAATCTTTAGGGCGTCTGCCAAGACTGGAATCACAAAAGTGGACACGTTGAAAAATGTCATGTCACGACCAAAAGGGTCGTCGTGTTTGGACAGTTAGGACGCTAAAGTGGCCATTTTTCCTCCGCATTAATTGAGTTAACAATGCGTGTCGTCGAACTCGACGACTCCCCACCACTCGTCTTCCGCTTCCGGCTTAGTTTTATGAAATAAACATTTTTTTTTCTAATCTAAGGGCAAAAAATAAATAGTTGCGGTAATAATAATAATAAAAAAAGTTGGTGAAATATGTGCGGGATTAGCGATGATAAATAAGGGGGAAAATGATGCGGCGAAATTTATTTTTATTAATATTTCTTAGGGTCTTTGGCGTTCTCTTCCTCCGGATCAAAAAGTGATGGGTAAGAGCGTAAGCTTTGAAATCAAGCTTTGCTTGCTTGTTGGGTTTTTTATTTTTTTTTATTTTGTGAAGCATATTTTTTTTTCTTTTGGCTTTTCCCTTGTGCAGCAGCGTGTAATGTGCGTCAGCTGCAGCTTTTGGAATTTCTTCGTGGAAGTAAGTCCAGAATTGTGAAGTAACTTTTCCTGGGTATAATAAGGTAGTAGTTAATTTAAGTGATAATGATGGTGGGCTTGTACTTAATAATGATAATTTATAGTTACAAGTGGTGGATGTATCAGTTGCATACAAACTAAACTTAATGGTATTTTATCGTACATAAATTGAGGCTTTTATTTTGGTCATATGTAAACATGAAAACTTAAAATCCAAAATTATCTCATGTTTAATTTAAAGTTATATTTTAATTTTTTTAAGTTATTACTAGAAGTGCAAAAGGAAGGAAATAATGTTTAAAGTAAACAGTGGCTAATTTGACCATTGCGACTGTCACGTTACATTAAATTGAAGTTATTTAAAAATCTTAAAACGTTACAGTATTAAAATGCAACACAAATTTTATAATAATGCATCCCTAGATTATCTAAACACAGTTAGCTTTAATCAAAAACCGAGAAAGGTCAACCAAGCAAACTTGAAAGAGAACGACAACATTACACTTCATTAAAGGCAGAACTATAAAATGAAGAAGTGAGAAAGATAACCAGTATGTCTTATTGATTTCATCACAATTAAAGCTACTTGCAGTTGTACTAACGGGGGAGGTCACGAGAAAGCTAGGGCTTAGAAGTTTAATATTTTAATAAATATATCGTAATAAAATTATAGTTGTTCATCAGGTACAAAAGTGAATAGAATGATGAGCTTATTTATTTGAATGTGTAAAAGTAATCATATGGCATTGGAATATCAATTCATTTCAGGACAGTTATCTCAGTTGTAAGCTGAATGTTACACCATAGCATCAAGTTGCACAACATGATTCTCATTTGATAATCACATATAGCACGAGCACTTTTAATCTGCAGATGTTGAAAATGGCAGCTTTTTGGCTTTGTCGACCTACAAACTGTGAGTTGAATTACAACAACACATTGAGTGCAATGCAATGTGAATGCACGTGGATGGTGCTTCATCGCAATACGTCTTGGCCATAGACCTTAATGAGAAGTGCGCATAAAATATTCATAGTGCATACAGTGAATTAGTTTTATCTTTGCCTTATATTGCTGTCATATCTAGTTGTGCAACTTAATGTAGCGAATAAGCAAACACACACAACAACAACACCCGTTTAAATACTCCCCCTTTTATTGGACATGTTAAATCCATATAAAGTAATTAGACGGTGTGCGTTAAAGGTGGACACACTGACAGCTGCATGGATTTGGGGACTTTTCAGAGTTCAAACACTTGATTCGAGTAATTTACACAAAGTAGATTGCATCATAAGCACCTTGTTGGGCGCAGAATTAGTGTCACCTCAAGTCTGGCGAGAAAATCAACACAATATTCTGCCTTAAGACTTTAATTCCAGACAAACCGAGAAAGACCATTCGCTCAAATTCTCGCGCGGCGCCGCTCAAGTTTTCAACTTGAAAATCTCATTAAAGCCTCTCAACTTTTGACCGAAATCACCGTTGCCGTTTATCTGGAAACAAACCATTTATCACCCGTGTTAGCCGTTGCAGTAAAACAGCCAAACATGCATCTTTTGTGTCTTAACCCTTTGTCCTCTCTTGTTTCGCGTCTACAAAAGATTTTGCTTTGTCCAGAGGACTGCAGTCATCAAGAATGAGAATAGTGGCGGCGCAGCAGCCATTTGCTAAGCAATTCGTTCCACAAGACAACGCAGCGAGAAACTATTAACTGCTTGAGCGCTAGAAGCAAAAGCCAAGTCTGGTTATTTCTTAAGAGGGACACATTTGCTTCTCTTGCCTCGTAAACAAGGCAACGTAAACACAAGAACAAACTGAAATGAAACTTTTTTTTTTTCTTCTTACTCTTTTACTTTTCTCATTTTCCTTATTTTCTTCCGCAACTAATTAAAAATTTTTTGTTTTTGTGTAATGGGATTCTATTGGATTAATGTTGAGAAATGATGGTGCAGGGCGTCATTTTACTTTAAAAAAAAAAAAAACTTAGATTGCATAGCTTAATTTTAGAGGGATAAAATTACTGTAAGTTTTTCGTAAAACTCGAATACCTACTCTTATAGAGAGTTTTTTCCAGTTTTTCAACGAAAGCAATTTCGACGTGGACTGAGGACTAAGCAATTTTTTTTACGGGTGCTAGGGGAGGGATTAATCATCTCTTTTTCCCAGTACAGGCCTTAGACATGGCCGAGTGGGCAGTTGCTCATGGGGCTACTTTCAGCTCTCGGGCTAAACAGGTTCACAAAAGGATTCATTATTCTTCTTATATTACTTGAAATGATTTTTTTTTACAAATTTTGTCAGATTTTGTAAGATGGACATACCAGGGGAATTTTAAATAAATGATTGAATTGATTTTTCGCCGTTTGAAGCGTTTAAAAAATCTACTTCCGGTTAAGTTGGAAATCTGTAATTTTAAGGACACCGACTACTGATGCTTGTTGTGGTGTATCTGAAATTTCAAGATCCTGTCTCAAAGTGCGATTAATCCGCGCTCCGAATGACGGAGAAATGTAGGAAACGTTTAGAAAAGCCACTTTCGCCATTTGGAGCGTTGTTTTAAACCACTTCCGTTTGAATTTGAAATCTTTAATTTTAAGGATACTTTCCTCTGATACTTGGTGTGGTGTCCCTGTAATTTCAAGTTCCTGTCGTAACCGAAAGTGCTCTTAATCCGCGCTCCAAATGATGGAGAAATGTAGGTAACTTTTATAAAAGTTTTCATTTGATTAATTCAGGTCGACATTCCATTCAAATGCGTGTATAACACAAAAGACAAAAGGGGGAAATTTGAATTTTGATAAACTGCCTCAGCTGTAAAAGTCAAAAGTCATTTCATTGAGGAGGAGCGGAGGAAAATGATGGGTTTTGTAGGCAGAGAGTATTAAGCAAAGGTCTAGGCAAAAATCATTGAAATTACCATTGGCTTCACGGATGAAGCACATCCATATCGTGCGCCCGAGTCAGAGGATCCTTCCGGGGTCTTCCATAAATCACTTGGTGGCAAGACAAGTCGAATGACTTATTGACTGCACACCGTTCGCAAAGGAAACCGGAAGTCGACCCCTGCAGCCTCCATTTTCTCCACCCCGGTAGAGTGTTTGGCGCGTTTCGTTGCGAGCCTCGAGACAAGGTTCAGCAGTCTTCTGTCGGGGTTACCTGACGGGGCAAGCAAATGCCTGAATATTGAGTCGGATCAAGTTGAGCGTGCTTCCAAGCGCCTCCCTCAGCAAATATACGTGAATAGCTGAGTGCGTTTCACACGGTGTAGCCAGCGAGGCATCAGGAAACGGTTTGCAAATAGAAGTTACTTTCGTTCCCCATACCATATACCCACAGCATGAGTAGTTTTAAAGTCCCCAGGCAACCGTGCGAGCGGTAGGCGGGGAGGCCGTGTTGAATGGAATGTTTTTCCAATGGTGGAATCTTGTTGTTGACGTATAAGATGGTTTCAATCGAAATGGGATTTAAGTCAAGTTTAAGGTTGTGTTTGGTTGCAGTTTTTATTTTTTTTATTTTTTTTTCGTTTTCTGACGGGAATAAAAAGATTTTATTTTCTGTTTTTTATTCTTGCTACATTAGGTGGCGTAGTGAAAATGAATTCACTTAATATGTGGATTATAACAATTTCTCATCATAATGCATGAAGTGACGTGCAAACTTTTTCTCTTTTATAATTGTATTAAAATTCCGTTTTAGTCAGCAAGAGCAGAGAAGCTCGGAGGTAATTGAGTTGAGTTAACTAACTGCACTCGACGGTTTGCGAAGTTTGCTCAAGTTAAAGGTGACTTGTGACTAGAAAGATAAGCGATATCAATAATGAATTATTACGCAACGAATTACTTCAATGCACATACAGTCAATACGTAACTGAATTTGATTCACTACATCGTGCATTACTATAATTTGGTTTATAAGTTTATAACTAAATTTAAACGAATTAAACAAGTTTGTGCCAATAATCATCAACACAGGTTATAAATAATTAAAATGTTAAATATTTATAGCGTTCTCAACTCTTAAAGTGTAAAAACGACTTTGTGGTAATGATATTAATAATTGCAATTTATTATTAATGCGGGAACAATTAGATTATATAGAGATAAGTAGCTTTTATCGTGTACACAAAGTTTAATTTGTTTGGCCATTTTTCTCACGACTTGTGCGTTGACGTGTAACGGGATTGTACATCAATCATGCTGTGACAAGGCAGTAAAATATGTCTGCCGTTTATTTATCGACCAGGGAAACAGAAAACCAGAAACAACACACACGTGGACGCAAAATTAGCATTTCCCAAACGCTGTCACACACGGCGTTCATCGCTTGTTTCACACTAAAGTGCTTTGGCATACATTTCACTGCATCACTAAATCATTTTTTCCCTTTTTATTTCAAGGACCATATGTTACGTTTTATGTTTTTCCAAACTTTTATTTTTTTTTCCTGCTTTTATTTCGCCGAAATGGGGAAAAAATGAAAATGTAATAATACACGGAAATGTAAAAAGTTCTTTTTCTTCATCTCGGCAAATTTTTATTTGCAATGGAGTGCAGGATTTACTCTTCTTTTTTTTTTAACTTTGATTTGCCAGGAGACTTTAGGTTCATTCGCGTGTGTGATTTGTGAAATTACATCTTTGCAATGATGTATAAAAAGTAATTTGAAATAAATTTCCTCTTCGAAAGTAATGCAACATTATACAGACATGGGAAAGTGGAGCAAAACTGACATCGCCCTGTGAATAGTCATAAAAATAAAAATGATAAAAATGACATGGAAAAAATATCCCCTGATATTTAATTGAGTAAAATATTTATTTTTATGACTATATACGGTATATAAAAAGTGTGTAATTTAATTGGTGATGCCATGATGCTTGAATGTGTAAATAAAACATCAGCAATCCTAATAACAAGTTTATCTTTCGTTAAAGCTTAACTTTATCTCACTCACTTATGAAAATTGACTGTCATAAATAATATTTGTTTATAATTTCAAGATATAAAAAGTGAAATGATATTTGTCAATTCAACTTTAACGTGGCAAAGTTTATTTTGTTTTCGCTTTGCAGTTCGAGTGAAGCCAATAAGCGAAAGGAACTTGTTAATCGCCGGTACCGAGACACAATAAGGCTAAGTAAAGTATTGGGGGACGAAGAAGCGTCTTGGTGTTTGCATTTAGGCGAGATTCCCATGCCACTAACTCCTATTGTCTTGTAGTGTATTGATGCATTAAATCCAAGTACTCTAGGATCATTGAGTCTTTTTTCGCTGCTGGAGACATTTCTGGTGCGATGCTTTAAAAGTTGAGTGCCTGAAAAGAGTTTCTCGTCCTTCTAAAACATCTACTTGTCAGTAGGGAGACTATTGTGTTGTGGGCAAAGTGTTTTTGCAAGTTCACTGCGACGCTCTTTCGCAATTATGGGGTTTTATTAGTTAGGAAGGGAAAAAAAAGGGAGAAAGTAGCTTCTTCGATAAACTTGTGTCCGCAGTCATTCAGTGCATTGAATTATTCAGTTCGAAAGGTTAAAGGGGGATTGTCACTTGTTTAAAAGGAATTGTGTTTTTATTTCTCATTTGTCAGTTTTAAATTTGAAGTACATTTTTTAAAAAAAAAATTGTGATAAATTTTATTACGTTTATGATGTTTTTTTGGGGTTTTGAGGGTCTCTTATGTTTAGGTTTTGGATTAATGGCACTTGAAAAAGATGTTGACTTGTGAGAGAATATTCAAAATATCGAAACATTGCGTTTTAATTTATTTGACGCTTCTACATGATAAAGCCATTGTTTTGGTTAATTAAAATTTTGATGTGACAGAATAAAGATAAAATGGCATTTTAATAAGTTTTGTTACTTTGAGCTAAATTTTGAAATTGAATATTATGATGATGATATTTCATCGGCGTAAATCTTGCATTGGCTCGAATATTCTTAAAGACCGTGCGATTGAAAAAAAAGTAGAATTTGCAATTTCGGATTTTTGTTTGTGGCAAGCAAGAAACGAAAGAAAAACTGAAAGATTTTTTGACAGACGGAAGTAGATAATGTGAAATTGACAGGCGGCGAATTGCCTATTACAATCCACACTTGAATATGTCGTTCTCCTTCACTGCATCTGCAATTAACTGCTCCAGAACACTTGAAATCGCTCGTTGTGCGCGAATTTACAGAGGTAATGAGTTTTTTTTTCTTCTTGCGTTTCGACTCACTGCGTTTTCTCAAGTTTAATCAAGAATTTGCACAAGTGCATTAACACAAGTTGAAAATGTTGTCCCTCTGGGGTACAACTTGATTGAGGTCACAGTACCCAGCATACCATCCATTTGTACGCGCAAGAAGTTCGCTTCACCAGCAGCAAATACGACAAATTACACCATTTAAAAATAATAACAATTAAGAAGATTTAGGTCAAGATCCAGTTATTTGTTCAGTGAATTCTTACTTCATAAAACCCACTGTTAAAGTTTTGAAGCATAAACATCTATTGTCTTTCATTCATGTTGTGAGCATCTTTTGATTCACATCACGATTGAAACGATTGTAAATTTTAACCCATAAATCAGTCTTAATCAACTTTTTTTTAAACTAAAACTTAATTACGGGGTGCAATTATTTCTTGAGTGTTTAAAAGTATTCTATACGTGTGAAGAAGGCCCGCATAGTAATTTATGTAAACATTAATTTGTATAATTATTCAAATGGCTCTAAGCAGGAAATTGCTTATAAACACATCTAAAGGCAAAGTGAGAAGTTGGAGGTAAAAGACGCGCTGTTAGGCAAAGTGTGAAGATGTTTACGCACTTAATTATGATTGCAATTTGAAGGAAGTGGTTCGGCTTTAAGTTTTGTTAAAGCGGGCGAGCGAACAGCGGTGGAAAATATCAAGTATCACGTGAAGGGATTTAATTTACAGATATGATTTTGTCTTGTGCGTAGTATTGATTGGATGTGTGGCTTGGCATCCGCACAAAGTTGATTTCATTCATCAATCTTTGAACGGCGCACTCGGATTCAGTACGGTGTGTTTAAATTGTCAGCTCGGTGAATTATGGAATATTTCAGTCTCAAAGTAGAAATCCAATGGTGAACCACAAAAGACGCCAAAGGGTCGATTTCGAGCTCAGCGGTTGATGCTCGTTCATTACACGGCTAATACTTTGTGGCCTTTAAAGAATAATCTTCAGTTTGCACGATTAAAAATTGGAGAGGTATCATTACTGTAGTGTCTTGTTAAGCGTGAACTGTTTGTTGTATACTCATTACGAATGTAAATAAACTCCCAAAAAGTCATTTTGACTTTGTTCCAGTCTGGTTGTTGTTGTTAGCGCCTTTCTGTTTGTGGTGGTAATTGTTGGAATTAAACTCAGAGTCATCTAGTGAAACGTTTGAAAATTAAATGAAATTTGTGCTGAATGAAATTTGATGATTTTGTTTGCAAAAGATAGACATGCTATTGTTAAATGTAAATTGAATTCTACATTTGATGCATTTTTTAACATTTTTTCAGTAGACAGTTAAAGTTGCACTGTGTTACAAGTATGGTAAATCAGTAAAGTACAAATGCATTATTTGTTAGGTATTAAAGAATGTTTTAATGACTTTTCGTAAGCTAATCAGTTCACTAGCATTTATCACAAATAAACTCATAAATGAAATAAATAGCTGTTTACATTTTTAGAGAAATGCTTAAATCCAAATAATAAATTTCCATTTCTGATTCACAATTGAAATTTATTTGCTTGGCTCTTTTACTCCTTTTCTCCCTTGACAATAAACCTGCAAATGTGGATCTTAAATTCAACAATACAATTACACTTCCTCCAAAAAAAAAAGCTGAAAAATATGAGTTAAAAACATTTCCTGCATTGAAATTCATACCTGACATTGATTAAAACAGACAACTTAACAAGCTATAACTACAAAGCAAGCTTCCTTCTAATACCACAATATTTTATTAATACAAATGAGGATAAAAATGACATTTGCATAGACTGAGCATCAGCTTGATAAATGCATGAAGAGCTGTAGCTGGACATGATGTTGCATGCACAGTCAGTGGAAAGGGAAGAAGAATGTAATATTTGGAGAGAACAGAGTGAGATGCATTTGAAAATGTTATCTCCTGACATTGAAGTCATGCTATCATTCATCACATTTCTTACCTATAGAACAAGTGCCATGGAAAAAAGGGAAAGAGCAAAGCAGAATAAGATCCAATTTTTTGCAGCTGTGATGCCAGAGGAGAAATTCTATTATCTTTATGTTCTTTTTTTTTGATTGTAAAGCAAACAATAATGAAGATAACAAGTGTAGTTTAAAGATGATGAAGCAGTTGTAAAACAGGCAAAACATGGAACAAGACAAATGGTGATGAGAAGTTTGTTGTTTAGGATCTTGTTGCTGCTGCTTTCTTTCTGGATATTGTTCGGAGAAATTGAGAAAGAAGGAAAATTGTTTGTAGTGGGAAGTCAGGTTGAAGGTGATGTAATTCACTGGAGATGAAATCTGGTCTGTCATGTGCTAAATTTTACTGGTAGGGTGTGGTACCGTATTTATAATGATACAAATTTTCTTAGGATTTTATGTTACTTACATTATTCTATCGACTAAAGGCTGTTCATGTGCGGATATGGGTATGGCCCTGCGCAAAAATAGAATTCTTGCAAAAACCAAATGTATTTTTTATAAGAATAAGCTTAAGATGAGTGATGAGTTGTACATAATCGCAACAATGTACAAATTCAACAGATGTGTCTTACATTTTACGTTTACAGTATCTACCTAAGATACGTTTTATTTTCACAAAAACACTATTCAAATATTACGTAACGTAAAACTTGCTTCAGTGAAACTCTTTAAAAATCACTTGAAGTCAAATTAGGTCAATATCGTCTTGGCTGAAAAAACCAATATTACGAGTCGAATGAATAACAAATGTAGTTGCATTTACATTCAACATTAAGCTTTAAGTTTCATTAATTTCCGTTTTAAGACTAAATCATGCATTTGAGTCATGCATAAATAACAGCAATTGAACTGCAATATCATCATATTAATAGCAAACTAAATTATAAAGTAGCAAACAACAAAACCAGAAGTCAGTTAGTGAATTTTAGTACAAACAAATTCACCTTCAGTACAGAGCAAGTTTCTACAGTTCAAGAGTCACACTTGTACCTTTATTTACTCTGCTTTATTTACCCTATCTTGCAACGAGTGTCTTTTTAGTGCTTTGGATTTACAACGTAAACCCAACTCTAAGTGCGAAGCCGTTTGAATATTTGTTTTGTTTATTGACTTTGCGGATTTCTGCTTTTGTTTTTTACAGTCCATTTTTTTCTTGCGTGTATTATCAAGTCGCATTTCAAAGCCGACTCTGCCACACTTTCAGTTTTATATGTGACCTAAGACAATTTCGTAGAAAGAGTGCCGTTGGCGGCTTCACCGTATAAGTTATCAGCAGCTCTATTGAACGTGCTCTTTGCTCACCATTTTTTCCTCTCTTCTTTTTCTTTCTTTCACAGTATTTCCTAGTCTCGGTCCAAATGGAAAACTCCTTTCATCTAATGCTTCGAAATAAATATAAGTTACTGTTATGGATATTGGATAATCAGGATTTATGAATGTTATTACAAACTTGGCTGTTTCTGCAGGAAAAGCCGGAAACTAAAAATAGTTCCCGATTAAGCCGCTAGGATACAGTTGATCATCTCATTGCATTCCGCCAACTTGTAACCTGTAAGATTCAAAATTGGTGCAGTCACGCAGGGTTTACACAGCCTTAACATGAGGCTTTAAAAATTCATTCGTGTGCATCGTTTAAGTGTTCCAAAGTCTTTAAGTGCGCGGCGAACTGATTTCCAAATATCTTTTAACTCTTTTCTTAAAGAGATAGATTTATTTGTATTTTAGTTCATTTTAATTTTAATTTTTTTTTACTGTGTGTATCTACAGTACAAAGTGTCACGTCGTAAAAATCAATTGAAACTACAAAGCATGAATTGTGAAATCTGTCACTATATCCATTTCCAGCATTTTATGTTGAAAACAGATGTAGTTGAGTGATGGGCACGTTCTGCTTGTGTTCATCTTCACTTTATGCTCTTTCCACGCTTAAATTATCCGCACTCAACACGCATTTGTCTAATGGTTGTAACTCTTCTGTTGGAACAATTCTTCAATATCAATAAATCAATTTCCAACGCTTTTATTTTTTTATTTTTTTTTTCTTCTTGTTTACTTGTAAGACACGAACACGCGTCCCCAGTTTAAAACCCGTGTTCGGGAGACTAGGTTAGTAAGCCAACTGAAATTGAAAGCAACACAAGAGCTGTGCGGTAGCCAACAAACCGAAATAGAAGGCTTAGAAGCGAGGGAAGAGTTTTCTATAGTGTAGAAAAATGGTTTTATCGGTCAAAAAATACAAATTTTTCCTTTTTTTTTTTCTTTCTTCTTCTTTGCCTCACTTGGCAAATTCCCTTACCTTGGGCATAATCCAAGAAGTTTTAATTTGCGAGCTCACGATTGAAACATTGATTAGGCCCGAATCGATTACATCTGTTAATTTGATGCAAAACATGAAATCCTCGTCGTCGCCGAGGCGTGCGGGATAATTGAAGAGTTTTAATTGAAATTAGTCGCCTCGTAAATGAACAATTCGCCACTTTTTGCGTCTTTTGCCGCCGCCATTCTCGCACGCATTGCATTGGGAGATGAATCGATGTGACACGAGTCTTTAAATTAGAACCAGGTTGTAAAGGGGAGAATGTCACCTTGGCACGTGTTTATTAACTAGGTTAATATTTGACCAATAAATTAAGATGTAAATTCAACAGGGTGTGGTGAATTTGCCTCTCACTTCGCCACACTCATTTATGAGCGCCCTCTTTACCCGATTCTACTATTTCCAACATCAATTAATAGAATTATGTTTTAATACCAATTAATTTAACCGAAGAAAAATATTTTTTGAGTTTAAAAAATTAAATTTTGGCAATAAATTTCCCTCCTGATGGCGGAATTTGGAATTAAAATGTCTAATTAGGTGGATTTAAATGTAAGGGGCGGGAAATAACAAATGGGTGTTTTCACTGGCTATGAAAGCTTGTTAAATCTCTAATTACGTCATTTTGGAAATAATAATTATCCAATCCGATGGTGGCGCTTTAAGGAATAAACCCACCAAAAAAAATGTTTGAATTTGTTGGAGACTCGCAGCGAAGTCGTTTTTGTTTCTAAATATTTTTTCCAATTTTTTTATCTCTTTATACCTCCTGACCTTTCTCCCTCACTACATTTTCATTCTCCAATCCTTCCAAACGGCTTTAGTCTTTTTGCACTTGAAATTTGATCCTGGGCGTAGAGGTTACCATAGTAACCAAAGCTTTCTTCTTATGTGGAGATGATCACCAGAGTTAAGTAAAACATTTCAAACTTTCCCTTCCACATTTTTGCCAGAAGATTCCAACGGATTAGAACTAGTGAGAATTTGTGGTGTATAAAAAGATCCACGGGGTCCATGACCGTTTCAATATCCTTTTTGCTGCACTTTCTCCATTTTTTATTCTACCTTTGCAAAAGATACAGATGAATATCGTGGAAACAATTGCTCCTGTAAATGCTCCTGCAATAAAACAACATTTGGGAAAACTGTAAGTTTGATAAACTTTTTAGACGTGATGATAAACACCTCAATTTGCACAACAAAAACAAATGCACTGACAAATTAGGGACCATAAACAAAGAGAGGAATAAAGAGAATAACAATTTGCTTTGATATGCAGATCAGACTCGGGGTCTCGAGTGCAGTAATTTCAAAAGCTGGATATTCGGACGTTTCAGCTTTAGGACAAGAATAATTGACCTCTTGAGTAAATCAATACAAACGACGTCCTTGGTGATTCGCAATCAGTCAATTGCGCTATATTTTAATTAGAATCGCCCACAAAGTTGCAAATCGATTTCTTTTTATTTTTTTAAAAAATATTTGAAAAAAAAAATTCCAAGTTTTAAGACGCGGCAGGTTGGAAAAATAATAAAAAAAAATGTCGGTGGACACATATGCTGTTCTCAACTTGAAAACTCATCATGAAAAGCTTTCGGATAAATCCACTCTTTATGGTGCCAAGTGGGCAGGAATTGAGCAAGTGCTTACTTTCCCATTCGATTCCCTAGTCTATTTAATGGCTGAAATTCCAATGCAAATCCAGCCGTGCTATTCCCACACTCGTATCGCAGTAATAGCATAGCAGCCAGGCTCAAAGTCTGTGTCGTATTACTACTTCCATTTACCCAATTGCAAATGACGTCATGTGTAAACGTCTACTGGGACTTGATGTCAATGTAGGAAAATTCAAATGTAACCTCTGCTTCTTATCTCCTCGAGTTGTGTTCGCTCCCGACCATCGAATAATGTCTGCGAAACGCATAGCTACTTGGTTTTAATGGAGATTTATGTTTTATTTTGCATTTTCTTCTCTAAAGGCGAGTTGAGGATGTGATTTGATTCGGAAAGTGAATTACTTTGATTAATCGCAGGTGACTGACGTAATTGACTTTGCAAGTTGCAAAATGTTGTTTCGAAGTGCTAATGGACTCTAAACTCCTTAGTGATGTACAGGACCCGTGTGATTAGGCGATTGTCATGTGATTGGCCGAGCCAATGGCGTAGAATGATTGAATTTGTTTCATTTGCTGCACGTCGCGGCTTGAGTTGTTGATTGTTAGTTTGGTCATTTCTGCGGCATTGGTGGATTGTGGGATAGCAACAAGAATTAATAAGACGAATGTGCAATCGTATCTATTTCAATGGTTTTGGTTTTCTACTTTGTGGCAGATTTAAATCAAAATTCCATTAATGCAAACAACTGTCACAAGATGTCTGCAGTCTTCAACAGGTTGTTAAGGTCAAACATGGCAGCAGTGGAGTAAATACAATTGTACATTCATTGTATTATTATTATCTATTCGTGGAAATGGAGATGGGTTTGAGAAAAATATAAAGTTTTAAAGATGTGTCGCTTTTCCAAGCTTTAAACGCTGGGTTTAGAGGCAAGCGGATAAACAAACAGGAATTGGGCGCTCTGTCTATTATCTCAGTGTCTTTGAAGTAATCTATTGGGAAATGAATGCAAGGACACACCAATTAACCTTTCTTGACCTCATCTCACCTGCTGTCACTCAGCTACGGTGCCATCGGTGTCAGGTGCATCTCTTGTCGGATTGCTCAAGGCTAACGTCAGATTGGCTGAAGCAAAGAAAAAGTGCCAATAAAAGGAAAGAAAAATGGCATCTGACGTGACTAGTTGGGGGAAAAAAGTGCAATGAAAAAGCGATCAAAAGAAGTAGGATTATTGTGTAGAATTTTATAGAAAGTGAGTCGATAAAGTGACATTTTAAAAAACGGGGTAAGATAAAAAAAAAAAAGAATTTTATTGTTAATGGGTCAGTGATTATTTATTTGTTCGTCATTCGGACTTTGACTCGGTTAGGTCTTTATTGGTGTAGAAAAGCGGGGAGAAAAATTGGATATGTTTCTGTTTTCACTAGACTCAAATCTGCACAAAAAGCTGCGACTTGAAAAAGGTGAGAGGGCAAATGCAGTCAAAGGAGGGAGAACAAAGAAAAAGAGCGTGAGGAAGAAGAAAAAAAAAAAGTGGGAAATGGGTTTTGCTATTGAGTTTCCTCTTGTGCTGTCTGCAATGCATTTTCACACTAAAAGCTGGAGCTGGAGAAGTTTGTTCCCTTCTTGACGAGATGGACAGTCCTTTGATAGTCAAATTTTCGAGCCAAATGGCAATGGCAGTGCACAGAAGGATTTTTTTTTCCTTCTAAATTTTATTCGTAACGACGTTTTTGGATGTGTAAAGCACTGGGAGTGGACAGTAAATTTGGACACATTTTTAAAATGCTTCGAAACGACACTTGCTGGTTTTTTTTTTTTTTTTTTTATTGTAGATAGAAAAAGATCGATGGATTGAAATCATTTTCTGCCGCCACTGTTGATTTATGGGATGGATTTAATGTGAGAATTAGTAAATAATATAAATAAGTCCAGTAATGAATATAAAGATCAACTTTACATATGACTAGAGACAAGAAAAAAGAATAAAGCATAAAAAAAATATTTTATGGCATAAAATTGCTATTTTTTTCTAAAATTGCAAATATTGTTTTTTTTTTTTGTGGGAAAATGCATAAACGTACGGTACTAAATACGTTACTAAAGGCACAATAAAAGTAACAATTTATTAGACTAAATTGTTATGTGCAATGTGTGTTTTGCTAAACATGCCAAAAACATCTACATAAACAATCAACGCACTTTAAATTTAGTTATAAAACCTCACCATGCCTAAAGTTGTTACGTGATTGACAATTAAAAAACTCCCATGTCTGATTTCATCAAGACTTGTGCAACGTTCTTGTAAGTTATAATATTCCGATTTTTGAAGTTAACAGTGACAGTTTTAAGACACTTTTTTTTAATGTTTCAAAAAATGTTGGAAAATAACTACCGGTACATTTAAGTTTCGATTGATGAAACAACCGATAGTGTTAGATGCTACAATGCCATTATTCGTTGTCAATTTTTTAGCATTAATTGAATTTTAATTTTTTTTTAGATTATTTCAGAGATTTTATTAGAGCATATGCATTGCACATAAAACTACATTTTTATAGCATTAAAATCCTGTCTTTTACATATGACTAATTTCAACTGTGGATTACATATCAATAGAAAACTGCGGAAACCCCTATAACTCAACTTAAAAATATAAACAAATTAAAACATAATAAATAAACACAGTCTAAGTATGGAAAAACTAAATAGAAGCATGTGCTTTATATCAACAAACAAAACAAATAAACAGTACCAGTATTTGCTATTCAGTTGGTAAACAGCAAAATTCATTCTAATTATTTTATAAAAACGTTAACAAAATCCAATTAAAAACAAGATAAGAAAAAAAATATTTCCACTTATTTTTACCTTAACCTCTCAAGATTTAAATTTAACTTGAAGAAAATAGCGCGAGCATTAATCGATAAGTGCAGTAGAAATTTGCCGTTAACCTGCAACGTTCCGCGTGGCCTGAGTAGCTTTAAGAAAGAGACAAAAAAGGTTTCTAAAGCCCATATTAGTTTAATATGAAATTATGTAAATTGGGGTTTGAAAGAAATACTCCTCCAAGAGTTCTTAAGTAATGTTGAAATATTGTTGAGTGATTCCGGGTCTCGCGTGAAGGGGCCAGCGAGAGTTTTGTGGAGTAATAAGCTGTCATTTATCAAACGCTGAATGAATTTTCCCCGTGGGAGCCCAAGTGAAATAGAGCTCGGAGCTAGAAAACGCCAACTGAAAGGTCAAGTCTGGAGTCTCTCTTAAGAATTGATAGTAAAAATACTGTAAAAAGGCTACAATAAAAGGGAGAGGCTTTTCTTTTCTTTTCTCGCTGGCGGGTGGATGGCGAATTTAGCATTAGATGTGAAATTTTAATGGCGGTTGTGCAAGGCGATGGGTGTTGAGGGAATGTTTGGAATTCCAAGTGTAAATCATAAAATGTATGTAAGTGCATGTGCGGAGTTATTGAATATTTGGCATTTCGGATGGAAGAAAAGGAGACTGTGATATTCTGTTTTGGAATTAACATGGAGTTGGTGGGAATGGAATGTTCGGAAATGGAGTGAAGTGGTTTGATTGGTTTAATTTTCTGGGGTTGTTTGGACAATTTGATGTTGGTTGAAAGATCACTTCTGGTTTGGTTTAGATTTAAGGGTTTAGAGGATTTAATTGAACGTGTTCTTAAAATTGCAGTTCGGAGCAGCTTTTTAGGGCACTTCCGGTTGGATTAGAATTTTGACATTTTAAGGACCTTTTCTATTAGTTTACAAGTATGTGCTCTTAAAGGCTTACGGTTATAATTTAACCGGAAATGCCCATTAACTGCGCTCCAAATTTCGTTATTTCTTGGTTTTTTGGAAACAACAAACTGGACTGGTATTTATAGAATACCGGTAGTTAATGACACAATTGAAATCGTTACAATTTTAAACTCAGATTTATAATAAAATTTTAAAAAGTTATTACGATTTTAATAATCTTAGCATTGCATTCTTGACCTTTTCGTCCAAATCTCTTACTGGCTTACTGGCTTTAGGAATTTAATTATTTCACTCGACTAATCATTATTCAACAAGGTATAAATATTCCACTTTTCACTTAATATCACATTTTTCAGTAATTAAAGGATTCATACTGAAATTTCATTGGTCAAAAAAATCAAGAAAAGTTTAACAACTTTTTTGCAATAGCCGGAAGTAAGTCACTCACGACGAACTGAATCAGTTTAGTGTGTAATTCATTTAGGAAGACGACGCAACGAAGAAATAAAAACAAATTCTTCTTTCTATTTACTCGAATGCAAAAAAGTCTTAAAATTCGACGTTTGTCTAGAGCTGAAAGTTGCTTTATTCCGCAGCACGGAGATGGGCTTGGGTATTTGCTCAGCGCTTGAGGTTACCATAACAACAAGGGTTGGAAGAGTGCTCACTACAAAGCAAGGCAGACAGAACCAGATTTACGGCGTTGCCATGACGACCGGATGGCAGGCAGAGAAACGGTGCGTGACAGAAAACAGAGGCGGATAGTTTGGTGGAGAAATGTGGTCGAGCCGTTGAAGGGTGGCTCTTCTCGCCGCTTTTCCTATCTGTTTGAGTCGGGCGAAGTTGTTGGGAAGTCGCCTCGAAAAATGTAGGCCTAACTTACAAACGGCCGAGAGAGATGGGCAATTATTTGTCAGTGTTTAATGATGTGGTTTGTGAATTTATGGTAACGAGTTGCTCCAAGTTTAATGGGCTTAAAACTATTAAAATTTATTTCTCCAATTTTAACTTCTTTTTTTTTTTTTGTGTAGAAAATTAAAAAAAAAAAATTAAAAAAAAAAAGAAGTGATATTAAACATGTTGAAATATTTTTTAAAAAAAGTTTAGAATTTTATCACTAGGTGGCACAGCATCAAATACCACGAATTTAGAATTTTTTGTATTTTATTTTATTTCTCTAGAATTTTTTTGTTTGTTTTTTTGTTTTTTTTTTTTCTCCTCGCATTTGTAGCAAGTTTATCCGAATGCGCTTACCTATTTAGGAATTTTGAAACATTCATCTTTCCTTCTGCGAAATTCCACGGTTGTGTGCGTTGCTGAAAAATTTGACATCTCCGTCGTGAGAAATTGCATCCTTACAGTGTTCTAGCGACGAGAAAGGCTGCAGTCATCGGATCTGAGCGCCTCCGCTTCCTTCCTATTTCTTCATTATTCTCGGTGCGAAGAGGAATGTTGTGCGGTAGTCGTTTTAAATTTAAATCGACAAGCAGACGCGCGCCGTACTTGCCTTAGGTGTTGGATTTTCCTCCGTTCCAGACCTCCAGGATAATACACTAACCCACAATTTCTCATCGCAAAATGTAGGCTTAAATTGATTTTTATATTAAACCTAACTTATTCACGTGTATTTATTTTGACATGCAAATTTCGCATTTTTTATCGATTTTCTCTCCTTTTCCCCCGCATACTTTTCACAAATTTTCCTCTAAAAAAAAAAAAAAAATTTTGGTTTTGCGGTTTTTATTGTTTGATGAGAAAGTTGCTTTTTAGGTTCTTGTTAGCACGAGTCAGTCCGAACCGCAAAGTGGTCAATTTAAGCTGTACAGCCAGAGGACATAGTACATCAATGGCAAGGACAAGTGTTGCAAAACTCATTACAACCTTCACGCAATTACATTTTAACATTTTATCTGTCTTTTTCCTCTCTCAAACTTGGTGATGCTGCTTGTCGAAAGGGTGTTGGGAGTTTTTCACGTTTCCCTACCTTTAAATGCACCAAGGTTTTTACACGTGAACGAATAGATCTTGCTGCGGTTTTTCCCTCGCTCCCATCTACACGGCGACATTGGTAAAAGTTCTACAGTGGTGCCCTCTAACGCCTCATAAAATTTGACAGCGATCACTCCCACGTTTGTGCTTACTTCTAATGCTACCTTCGGGGAGACGGAGCACTTTTTTTTTTTTTTTGTAAGCGCATCTTCTAACTTGTATTACAAGTCAATCGTGTAGAGGACAATAGCTTTCCATTCCATTTTTTTCTTTTTTTATTTCTTGCTTTTTCTTTTCATGGCTTTTAAGTCGTTTTGACTGGGGGGCGTTGGCCTTTTTGATGTAAATAAAGGGTCGGTTAATTCAATTCAATGGTAACTGTTGGTTGGTTGAATGTTTTTTTTAATTGCATTATCTGGTTTTTAAAATTGTAATTTCAATGATCAAGTAAAATTGTGAAGATTTTTCAAAGATTTCTAAAGGCTTGATGAGGTTTTTAAGATGCTTATGAAGATTTTTAGAAGTTTGTAAAACAAAGATTTTGATTTGTTGGGTTTTGTAAAGATTTATTAATGATTATAGGAATTTTGAGAACGTATTCTACTTGCAATTTAGATTTTTAGTCATTTTTAAGTTTTTAACGATTTTTTTAAAATTTATTGCTGACATTTTTTAAAATGTCGGATTTCTTGAGATAAATAAACTCAACTGAAAATCAGGTTTTTAAAGACTACTCTAAAGAATTATTTTGTGCCATTAGCACTTTTTACTTATATCTACTGCAGCAAAGTATTTAGTCAAGTGTTTATTTATTTATTTAGTACAGTCGAACCCCGTTATAACTAAAGCTCAAGAGACCAAAAAATACGTTTGTTATAACGAGGATTTCGTTATAACGAGATTCGACTGTATTTAGTTATTTATATAATTCTACAGAGGTAAATTCACCACACTTTTCCCTGAGAAGTATATCTCCAATTCACTACCAGAAACCTGAGCACCTATAAAATGCAAATGACAATGAGCTTGATCATTGCCATTTGCAATTTTCACAACCACTTTTAGCGTAATACAGTCATTCTTTTCCACTGATGACTGAACAAGCAGCTGCCCGTTGTGGCAGTCACGTGATGAGTAAGTGTACTCATTGCACCCTGTAACTGAATTTTACAACCAAAATGGAAAATCGATCATAATTATAAGGAAAGAGAAGTACACTGTCATTTCCCTAGCAAAACTCTAGGCGCCCTGTTAGCATTTTACTAAAAAAAAAAAAAAAAAAAAAAATTTTATTTTTGCAAAACTTTGCTCTCAACTGCAATGGGCAATTGCAGAGTTCAATGCCACGTACAGGATGGCTGTCTTTTGTTTGCAAATGGCTGCCTTACAGCACGTCTATGCTTTTGATGTGTACGATACAAAGTTGAAAAAAAATTTCTCTCAAAATAAAATGAGTTTTACATTTGTTGATGGCAAACTGCCAATTGAAACTCCCTTTTTAACAAATTAGGTTAAAAAAAAAGTGTTTATTTATAATTTTTGATTTTATTTAGGGATCCAATAACTGAAGCATGGAATAGTAAATGTGTAATAACCTGAAAGCAGAGCCATGCAAATGCATAATTCAAGAGAAAGAAAGACTAAGGGAAAATATCAGATATAATTTGATTGTGCAAAGGGTTTATGGTATTAGCTTAATTCATTAGGGGATAGCCAAAACACCAATACCAGCTGTTGCAATGACACTTTCCTTGATAAATGAGGATATGTTAACTTTTATGATTGCATTAACTATTACCATAACTTTTCTTTCATTTCCACTCTTCGAAATGCTTAACTAACCAATTAATTTTCAAATTTGTCAATAGGGGTTGCTGAGTGATTATTTTTCTTGTAGTCAAATCTGTCTATTTTAATTTGTAAAGTTGTCACGACACAAGGGGGGGAAAAAGTTATTGAAATATTATCAAGGAAGCATCAGTCAAGGAAAAAAGTAATAAAGCATGAAGATTGAAGCACATGCTGGCAGATTTACATTTACATAATTTTTTCTCATTTCATCGCTAAATCACTGCATCAATCACAGGCCTTGAAGGCAGAGTGGAGAGAAATTTCTATATTATGGAATACTCCTTGTCTGATTGATTGAAATTAATTCGCTACTTTTGAAAAGTCTGCTGTTGGATTAGAGATTTAACTAACAATTTTTTTCTGATGTTGGTGGTGGAGGTGGTGGAGGGGGAGGGGGAGGGGGAGAATGGGGTTGAATTGAAGCTGGAAGCGAATCCCACTGTGGTTTTTATTACAGAAAAAAATTTGCTCACACTTTACAGATTATGGTTGAGAACAGCTTGTCGAGACAGATCAGACTTTTTTCGATTTAAAGTTGCTATTCTTGAATAAAATGACATCATTAGCTAATTGTATAGCAGCCATTGGATGTGGTGTTGCGTGCAACTTAAAGATGCAGTGTTCGTGATTGGATTATGAGGTTGGGCAAGATGGATTTCTGCGTGTGGGTTTATGTAAAATTAAAATTAAAAGCACTTAATCAGCAATTTATTTGGTAAATTAATGTGTTTGTATATGACAGTCAGTGTTGCAACGAATTTGAATCGTCGATTCACAATTCGATTCAGTGAATCGTGCAAAGCCAAACATCGAATTGTGAATCGTTAAATAGTATCCTAAGTAAATATCCGCCAGTCAAAATATTGTTACAATACTACAGCAAAAACTGTGATATTTATTAAAGTGCTACTGCACTCTGGTAATAACATTGGGTATTAGTGAAGAAATTAAACCGCACTTAATTCGTTCTTGTGGTCATTTGCTGCGAGTGGTTAGTAGCGATATAATTTCCTTTTTTATCATTTATTTTTTTCTCGTGGGTTCTCGTGATCCCTCTGTTACATAATTGTCGACGTCGAATTAATCCCAGTCGTGGTTATTTCTGCAGTTGCTGATTATAACGGCGAGGATTAGGAGAAATAATCGCACGAAATTACATTAGATCCAGACGTAACCGATTTGAAATATATCGCGCTTCGAGTTGATTGATGAGTTTTGGCAACTCATTAATATTGGTTTGAGGTCTGCAGCTCGAAATTACATTAGGGTAACTCGAGCAATTCATTTCGCACTCGTTTATATATTGCCGAGTTACGTGATAGACAATTGTCAACAAATTGAGCCAATTTGTTCGATAACTGTTCGCCGGAAAATAAAATCAGAAAAGTCGGCGTTCAATGTCGAATTGATTAAACTGATTTCGCGTTCGAAAACATCAAGTGCAGAAAACTGGCGCTTTTCCATCGACATTTGTCGATCGAATTTTTCAGTGCGTTTGGTTCAGTCACATCCACCATATATCATTAAAATAATAACGATTAGATATATAAGGTTTAATGTATGTTAAAAGTTTGCTTGTATTTGATAACTTAAAAATCAGATAAGTCTTCAATGACAAGGTGTTCAAAACAATGTCTTATCTCAAAGAAAGCTACTGTCACTCACATACCTTATTTGTAGAGGTTTTTCTTTTACTTTTTGGAGCTTACTGTCAAAACTTTAAAATGACACTCTCTTTGTCCTTTGTGACTGGTGTATAAATAAAGGAATTATCTAGATTTTTCTTTACAGCTAGAAAAATAACAAGTACAAGAAAGAAATATTCTTTTCTTGTAATTAGATCCATAAGAGGATATAATAGGAGAAAAGTAGAGGGAAAGTTTTACTGCAATATTTTTGCAAGCTCTGCATATCTAGGGGCTAATAAAAACTTTAATGAAATTACATTTTAATAAGTGGGGGCTTTCTTAATTTGAAATGAAGAGATGGAAGAAGGGAAAAAAGTTTTCTTTGCTAACAAACGCTAATAAACTCACATTAGCTTCCATTTTGGTGCAGATTAGTTTTTCTGCAAGTACTTATTAAATAATTCAGTTTTAGCCAGTTGAGGATTTCGAGAGCGGTTAGCGTGCTCTTTTCTTGACCCAGGGATCATAGAGTCAAACTGACCAGATGATTGTGGTTTTTTTTTTTTTTGTGCTTAAAGTAGAAGATCAAGTTCTGTAACTTGATTTTAAGGAGGGGAAAGAGTTGTGAAGTTTGTTAATTAGCAGTTGGTTTAAAGACGTCGACTATTCTTCATGAGTTGAGATTTATCTCGTGGTATTAAATGTTAATTCTTGCGATAGATATAAAAGTTGGAAATGTGAAGAATTTAAGTTGAGTGAGAAGAGGGATTTGGAAGTGCGACACTTGTGAGATCAATTTTGTTTGTTGGTGAATTTAGAATGATGTTGGACGTTTATTAAGAGTTGCTGAATCGGATTCTTGGCGTTTTAAAGGGCGATTGAAAGTTAATGAATTTTTAAGATGTGGTGGTACGCCCATTGGTTTGTTTCGTGCACACAATGGAATTGCAGCACTTTACTACTTGGATGTAATGATTTTTACAAGTGAATTCCTACATTAAAAATTTAGAATGATGTCGTGGTTGTTGTTCTGCATTTTAAAGATATCGATAAAATTACAGAAAAATAACTCGTAATATTTTAAGAAGAAATTACAGTATGTTGGTAAATTTTGCAAAAGAAATATTTATTTAAAAAATAGGTATTAGCAAATTAATTATTTAAAAACAGTAATAGACTGTAAATGGAGATAAAGTCTTTTATTTACTAACAAACTGGTTAAAGTAGAGAACGTTTTCGTAATTAATGATAAATTAGCATTTGATTTTTGTGAATATATGCAAAAACTTTTCAAAGTACTTCAAAGTATTTACACTTTTTCACAAATTTACAGTTTTATTTTCTGTTTATTATACTCAGAAATTACTTTTTTTACACAAAACTATCATTGCTGATAGAATAATACAACGTAAATAAATAAATTCCAGAGCTTCCCTGCATTACAAAATATTATTTGTAGTAATAAAAAAAACATGTTGTGGTTTATTACTCAGGGTGAAAGGCAGTGCTTCAATTCACAGTTGACATAATAAAACGAATAATCTCGACACACCACAACACAACTACCTCTCGAAGCTATTTCGCAGTTACCACCACACACCGGAAGAGAGTTGAAAACAATTTTCGGCATTGCATCCTTTCGATAACCCCAAATGATTTCTCTTTTCTGACTGACTCGACACACACACACAGTAAACATCTTTTAAAGCCCGCACCATTTTTCTCGCACTATCCAACAGATGAGCAATCTGAAGAATTGCAATGGCAGTGCAGAAAACTTTCCTCCTGCCTCCTGCGCTTGTATAATCACGCTCAACTTAAGCTTGTTTTTAAAGTCAGCGAAAACTTTGCGCTCTCTTTTATCCATTTTGCGGTCATCGGTAGGCCAAGCACGCGGCGCACCAGTGACGTTGCTTGAATTTTTTACAACTTTGTTCCTTTGGCCGTGAAGGTCGCTCTTTCCCTCTGTTTGTAGGTCTGGCCTTTCTCGCACTGACAAATTGTGAAGAGCGGCGGGCGCGTTCCCTGTTTTGCATCTGTAAATGTGTGCATTATAACGACCTCTACTCATCGCCTTAGCGTGCGTAAAAAGCCAAGTTGTGAAACTCGCGGCATCAGTATGCATGGCTCCGCCTCGCCGCTCATCTGCTCTGAGTTGTTCAACAGAAATGGCCATTTTGTGCGGGAAGAGGTCATTTTTTTTTAAACTCCGCCGTTTCCTCTTCGGAAAATGCAGTGAAATTTTTAAGCTAGATAAATTAGTAATAAAATGAAGTGCGCGCTTTAAATGCCGGAATTTTTGATGATATGGAGGCGGGAGTTGTTGCAATAGAATATTCATGTCTCAGATTTCGGTTTGATGGTAAATTGACTTTTTGCACGCCGTTTGTTTTATTTTTAATTTTAATTGAACCTGAGGGTGAATAATGCATGCATCAGATCTCCGAGAGGTGTAGCAATGCTTTATTCAGTACCTTAATTGGATTATTTTATTTAATTACGGTAGGATTTTTACAGATACTTCTCGGTGGAACACGAAATCTGTGCCTTTTTCTTAAAGCTTCGAATTTTAATATTGAATCGGTCTTTAATATTTAGTTTTTAGCTCGAACTGCGGTCAGCGAACTCTATTATCAGTTTTAAATTTTTCACTTCTTAAAAAAATAAAAAGTTTAAAAATTAAATTAGAAAACTCCCTTAGTGTTTTCTTTGATAAAAGCGCATTAGTTTAAAAACGGGGTAATTTTTCACGTAAACAAGAGACAAGAGGGCATTAATTATTTCATTAACGTTTTATTTAATAAGTCCATTGAGGCTTAAAGTTTGAGATTTTCAATGTGATAGTGCAAACAAGGGTTTGGAAATAAAAGCGCGCAATTTATTGCAAGGGCTAAGCGTCGAGTTAATTAAAATCCAAGAAATGAGGTGTAAATTTATTCTCACCTGATAGGCCTAATTTATCACCACTTGTAACTTTTTTTTTAAATTCAGACTTTAAACAAATGCCCATTCGGTCAATTATCTTCACATTTATACAATTCTCCTCTTATTCATCATCTTTGTTTATACCGCATCTTACATGTAACGTACACGGTACACCCCTCGAAAAAAAACAACAACAACAGACAAACTGGGAAGGAAAAAAGCTCACGTAAGAATCTTTCTTTAAAAATCACGAGGGAATTTCTTCTGTCGACTGTATATCTCTAGTTTGTAAGAAAAACGCGAGCTTGGTTGAACGTTTGCTCCGATCAATGAGTTCTTGAAGCCGTTTCAAGAGGCCGGTCTCATAGGTCGTATTGTCAGAATAAATGCATCGTAAAACACGTTTATTTTTTTATTGTCTCTACTCGGTTTTCTTCCTTTCCTTCTTTAATCGCAAATTGGTTGAAATATTTAAACTTTTCACGTATGAAGTGACGAAATTAATAATTCGAGCAGTCATAGGCTGAGAAGATCGTTTGAGATGACGCAAATAGCTTTAAGACATGCAGGTTTTGGGTTTTTACTTTGTTTTCTTAGCAGTAACTCTTCGTTTGAGCCGCAATTGTAGAAACGAGCAGCTCAAGTTTCAGGTGCAGTAATGCGGGGTTATGTATTAAAATCGATATTGAAGCTATTTGAAGCTACATGAGGCGAAAAGTTCTTGTTTCAAGGAAGTGTAACGTAACAGGCAAAAGAAACGTACGTTTCCGGTGGCTGCGAGTCAAATGTCGACTTCATCCAATGAAGTATCGATTTCCCCGCACTTTCTATATATGAAGTTTTCTAACTACCGTAAAACTTAACTGATGGTCGTTATATTTTATTCATGGGTCGTACCTTACTTGAAAATGGTAAATTGTATAAATCGATAACGACATTAAAATCGATTTTTTTTTTTTTTTTCTTTTTTTCTCTCTCTCTCTCTCTCTTTCTTATAAATTTTAAAAACCATAAAATATTTCAAATGTCGGAATTCAAAATCGATACTCATAATCAAAAACGGCGTTGATTTTACGAAGTATCGATTTTTTTAAATTGTCTTAGATCAACTTTAATCGATTTGTATCTGTAAAGCTTTGTTTACAACTTGTTCCAGTGTTAGTAATGTCAGTTAAGACTTTATTTAGTCCCTATAAACACAGCTGAGAGCTGAAAGAAAACTCACTACTTCACCAGAAATTGACTTACTGCAGTAATTGACAGAAGGATGGCTGTTACTTCTCTTCCCAAGGTCTCACACTACACCCTAGTCTCACATTAGCACCAAAAACCTCATTTGATGATAAGAGACAAACCAACTGTTTTTTCTCCTTCTCTCGTTTTCTTTTCCCTTTGAAGTCTTGTTAGGAAATTGCGTTTTTTAAGACAAATTTGGTGCGAATTTTTTCGCTCGTTTTTATAAGTGTATTGGAAAATTGACTTGTCATATTTTTTATTTTTATGGTTGCTTATGAGATTTAGAAGGGTTAAGTCTGATATTTTTTTTTTTTAATTTGTTTTAAGACTAGTGTCAACAAGTATTTTTCTTAATCCTGTATTCATGGATGATTGATTAAATACTGGTGTGATTAGTTGAAAGAAGGCGAGCTTTGAGGAGATTATCAATTTCACTTCAAGCTTACAACGCCAGATGTCACTTTTCATTTTTCCATTTAGCACTTTTCTCATATCGATCACTTGTTATTGGTAATCGAAGAGGGGTTTTAGGGCGAATTTCTCAATTTTTAATGACTCGTTCTATGGCGCCATTGATTTCTTATTCAAGTTCTCACTGCTAACTAAACAGGGAAGGCTTAAGTTAAATATCTTAGCAAACTTCGCGGCTTATGAAGAAGAAGAGAAAAATATTTTTATATCGTGATGTGTCGGGAAACGGTTTATATCGGCATTTCCGGTTGGAGCAAACGTCTCAAGCGTTGCAGATGTTACGGGAACTTTATTCTGTGTATATAATTGGTAATTATAAAATTACAAGTAATTATAAAAATTCCTGTATCTAAACCGGAAGTGCTACTTCAAAATTTAACCTTATTTAGTGGTAATTCGGAGCGAATAAAATTGATACTTTCGATTAGAGAAAAAACTTCAAACTTAAAAAAACATTTAGGTAAACATATACATTAAATGACCTGAAAATGTAAAGGCTTTAATCAAACCGGAAGTGCCATTTTAAACCGCTCTAAATTGAATTTGGAATTTGAAGCGAACAGAATACCACTTCCGGTTTAGCTATTTCTAGGTGATATCACTCTTGGATTGGATATTACAATTTTATTCATTAACCTCAACCGGAAGTGTTATTTTGATACGCTTTAAACACTGAAACGGCAAACTTCATAATTAAATTACTATCTAGATCTTATATTATGCAGAAAATTTATACTTTATTACACGAAAGTTCTTCATTTAGCGGATTTTGAAGGTTTACATGAATTTTCAACCAAATCATACATTTGTGTGATTCGAGTACAAATGACTCAATTATTTACCAACTCTCTTTCTCTGGTAAAATAATGAACTTTCAAAGTTAACCTTTCACTATTTACTTACTTTCAATAACTTATTAAAACTTGCAAATATTGAGTTATTTTAATCTGCATTACACGTTGAATTACATAAATATTGTCTCAGGTTGTTTTACTTCATAAAGTACATAAAATATTAATTTTTAATGACGCTAGAAAAGAAAAAATTTAAAATTCAGTACTTTATATACGGTAGCATAATAAAGGTTAAACGGACGTTTGACTTGTTTGTTTAAAGTAGAGAGTGAAGTCTGCGGATAAAAAGGGCAAACACACTTGTTAGAACGATTTAATTTGAGTGCGCGCGCAGTGCTCGGCCATGTCCTGTAAAATTAAAAGGAGTGGTTTAGCGATCACTTCAATTTACCGCTTCGATTAACAAGTGAAATATCCCCGTACGTAGTGAACCGGTCAAAAATGGTCATTTCGCCAAATAAAGTGGAGGCCATCGGTGAACGAGGACTGGGCCAAACCATTTCCTTTCTGGCTTGTCGGTCACAATCAGAAAACTCCGGATATAAAATCAATGACAAATTAAAGGGAAGTTTATGGCAGGATTGATCAATGCATTAGGCCTAAGAAGTATTTTTTTTTCTTTTTGGAATAAATAATTGGTGTAATATGTTAGTGAAACGTTGATGACTTGATTTTTCTCATCTCTGTAATTCTTTAGATTTATTTGGGTGAACATCCACGAACAGTAAATTACACGGAACAAAGAATTTATTATCACTAATAACGTGTTAGTCTCACGGAAATGACATCTAGTGCTTCGTCCCCGATAGAAAATCCTCCTCGGCTTAAATCTTCTTTGGCAATCACATTAATTATGATATTAAGCCGAGCAAAGCTACAACGTATGGAGTTGGCTTTTTCTTTCCTTCTTTTTCTCCTTCACTTTTATGTGTGTCTATTTCTTTTTCTCGCAATCCGTGAAATTGACAGTTCATATATTGTCTTTGACTTGACATTACACCAATTGTGAAATGTGACTCTGATGCTTCTGCTGTAAGATATAATTGGGATTTGGAAGATGGAGAATTATTTTATTTAAAAAAAATATATATATATATAGATATTAGCCATATAAAAATCAATTTTAATACAACACGATGCGTAAAATTTAAATTTTAAAATTTTAAAATTTAAAACTATACACAACTATCGCGAAATGATGTGCTGAATACTGACAGAATCGGGAAGATAAACGAGCATCAGCTAAGTGATGCACGCAGAGTCGTAAGGCGCGCAAAAGTGAGTAAATTGCGCATGTTTATAAATATGGTTAGGCGCTGTTTTTGGCTGTTGCAATTGAAAAATGAGATTAAGCGAATGAACGTTGCGAGAATGGGAAATGACACGAGACTTATGTCGTTGCCTCCATTGGCTTTCATAGCAGCGTATCGATCTTCGCAGATTCAAATGCGGTGTGGGCGGGAATGGGTGGAGCAGGCATGGGGAAGGTGAAATTCCATCTGGTGGAGTGCTTGCGAACTCAGCAGCGGTGGCAGGTTTTCATGTGTCGAGTTACTGTACGTCGCTCCTCGTTTCCAAGCTGGACTTGTCCTCGCTTTGCATTCGAATTGAACTATTTAACTGCTGGACTCCGCTCCTATTCCGACGCACTTCATCCTTTTATTTGATTGCAGTGCATTTTTGATTTTTTTTTTAATTTATTTATTTATTTATATGTTTATTTGAAAAGCAAGATTTTGATTTTGATTTGTAGAAAAGTTTGGTAGAGAGAGAAAAAAAAATTGTAGATTTTATTTCTTTGACGTGATCGAGAAGGAAAGGTCTCGGATGTAGATAATACAAGGAATATTAGACCGGGATGTCTGTAATTGAAGCAAGCAATCTCCGCACGAGGCCGCTGATCTGCTGATGCATTGGCTCTTTTTGGGAATTGACAGACGCTTCAATAGGCTTAGATGCCTCGTAAGATGTGAAAGTCGGGGCTGAGAGCAGAAAAGGAAAGGAAGGGACCTTCTTGCACATTGATTTCGAGGCAAATCTATTGCCAGAAGAAGATTACATGTATGACTCCACCTTCTGCCGCTTGTACTTGCAATCTGGATCAATTTGTCATTTTTAGACGACGTCGTTGTAGAAGGAAAAGTTTTTGGGGACGTTAGGAAAATAAAGTGTTGAAAATGTGGTGTTTTTAAAAGAGCAAAGTCACGGCGGGCGAATTATTAACCTGGGCGGAAATCTCCCGTTGAGTCCTTTGTATCCTACTGGAATTTCACTCGTGTTGCGGTCGGGCGCCCTCGGTTCACCAGAGTCGGAAAATCTGCTCTCGAATGAATCGACAATTAAAATAAAAAAAAAAATTTTAAATAGTTTTTGACCGAAGTTGGCGCTGTGTCTTTAAAATTCGCATTAAAACATAAACAAACGTCAATTTCCCTCTCCCATTTTCTCTTTTATTTCCCAGTCTCGCGTTCATATTTCACCGCACCTCACATTCTTCCCATCTGCCACAAAAATTACATTTGTTTACATTATTCTTGTTTACACCTGAGGCCTCCGTATCCATCCATTGGATTATTGCCAACATTACATTAACCATTTACTATTCACTGCGGAATAGAATGCAAAGTCAGTACATGTACTTAAATAATGCTGCGTCATGACCCTCGAAGAAAGAGCAAGAAAAAGAGAGGAAATAAAGTTTCTTTTTTTATTTTTTTATTTTTTATTTTTATTTTTTTATAAAAAAAAAAAAAAATCTTTTTTATCTCGTGTATTGATGACTTACTCAAGCTTCACTTGTTCTACTCTTTAATAGTGCCGCATCATAGCGTAAGACAGGTTTTCAACATGGCGATGTAATATCACGTCAAACACAGATGTTGCTTCTCACAACAGTCCCGCAAATGCACCGACTGAAAACAGACCCCTCCCCTCGTTTCCTCCTCATTGCGGCTCGCACGTCAATCAGGGGGAAAATCTATATATCCAGCAAGTGGACATTGTCGGAAGCACATGTACTGCTCGCTGTTTGTTTACTCCATTTGCAGCTGTGTTTTTGTCTCACTCCACTCCTGCACTTTGGTCCGAGTGGAATTTGCTGGGTGATCAATTTCGAACTTGCTGTGAAATAAAACGAAACGCTGCAACGGCATTTGGGATAAGACTTTTCCCAGAGCAATTAGAAAAGAAGTGTTTAGATTTACACGAGTTTTGTGAAGCATCAATTCGTTTGATGATAATACTCTTTCTTGTGACATCTGGTGGGGAGAATTATCCTTGAGAAAAATAAACAAGAGAAGTTTAGTTGTTTTAACGACAGGTGGCGTCAATCTTAGAAGGACTTAGAGGTGATTTTTATACAGTGGTAAAGTGATTTTTTTTCTTTGAAAATGTTATTAAAGAGTGATACTTGGCAAGTGCTCGGCTCTGTAGCATCAATGTGAGGTTTTGAAAGGTTCACTGATGCACATGCGGTGTCTTCCCTCGAGTGCTTTTTATAGAATAACACATTTACTTATTTATTATAACAACCACGTCAGTATTGACTGACTTGTGAGATTTTTTTTTTTTTTTGAAGGTTGGTGAGAAAGTTGGTGTCTTTTCACTTGTAAGAAATAGAAGTTGAAATATTTGATGTTGTGGCGCATGAAAATCCTCTCGCTCGATTTCCCACAGAGACAAATGAAGATGACACTTGTTTTACAAATTTTAACGGGAAGTGTAAAATTCATCAAAAATGTATTTTTATGTTTTCTGGTTCAGTGGTTCAGCTTGAAAAGCAATTTCCATTTCTTTTACCTTTGCCACGTTAACTAAAATTAATCAGCTGTTATTCTCTGACTTTGAATTATGCTTTCCATTCGAGTGCAAAACACTGATTAAAATACTAGTGAGTAAAACACTAGCAGTTTGAGTAATTCTTGCGCTTAGATTAATAACCTGGAGCTTGTGTAAATAGCCTGGTTGAAATGAGAAATTAATTAAAACTTGCTGGCTTGGAATTTTCTACTTTTTTTAATTTTTTTCAAAGTGTGTTTTTTTACAATTCTTTCTTTTTTTCTCTTTGTCTATATTATCTTATTAAATAAAATAAAGTGAAATTGATGTAATTATTTTGCTTTTTGTTTATTTTTTTTTAAATAGGTTGCTTGGTTCCACTATGATCGACAAGCAATTCTTACTGTACATCATAAAGTAATCACTCGCAACAATCGCGTAAGTGTGACCCACACAAACCATCATCGGACATGGCTCCTGCATTTGCGCAATGTGAAGGAGCAAGACGCGGGACGATATATGTGCCAGATCAACACCGAACCTGCGAAAATGCAGTTTGGATATTTATCAGTTGTTGGTAAGTCGAGGCTTGTTAATTTTTAATGTTTGTAAGTGTAAATTTAGATTGTGACAGTAGACAAATGTGTAGCCAATTTGGCTTGAAAGAAGGGTGACGTCACACTGTGATATCATTACATAGGTTGGGAGTTCTGAAGGCATTACAAAACTACGGTTGCTCACCAGGGACAATATAAATCTAAAACAATATGTCAAAATAAATATAAACAACCAATTATCAATTGTTTCCAAGAACATTGAGACTAAAATGTTAGTGCCACGATTGTCATCATCTCGTAACAAAAACTTTGCACTTTCACTATTTTGCGATGTTTTTTTTATTAACCCCTACTTTTACACTTTTCTTATATCCTGTGCTATACTTTTATTTTACAACTAGCAATCACCCCGTTCTACACGGGGTTTTTGCTAAGTTTCACCTCCTTTTTACCTCCGTTTTACCCCCGTTCTCACCCACAGCCTCACTTCTGACTCCTCACCCCACCCCCATACCCCCTACATTCACATTTCACTCTTGTGCATCCCATACACATCCACACCCAGCAGTTTTTCATTGCCTGAGTGTTGGTTGCGGGAGATGTGGGTTTGGGTACAATTCA